>CM036342.1:3421668-3681667 GCA_020615435.1 Telenomus remus | reverse complement strand
GTCCGGTGTCAGAAGTTCTTCGGTTGCGATTCCGCCGGAAACCCAAGATGCGTCCAGGTTATCGTGTCTCCGAGGAACACATGTCATTTTCTTCACGCACGTTCTACTTTTGCAACAAACGAATTTCCAATTCGAATCTAAAATCAAAAGAAAGAAAATCAACAACACAATTTCGCAGAGAAACAAAAAAAAAAGAATAAAAAATGATTGTAAAAGTTGAGCTCGAGATGGTTTACAATTTGTGCAATTTGGAGGACAAAAGCTGGCGTCTTATTCGTCATCTTTAGGATGCCTTTGGGTGTCGATCTGGCCGTCGGTTGAATTGGGAGTTGGCTTCTCTTCAGAGCCGAGAAGTTTGCGTCTCGGTTAATCACTATAATTGATATTCCGCTGATATCACCTCGCAGAGCAACGGGGTAACGAAGTAACGCGATTAAAGGGAGCCTCTTATTGGCTCGCTCGTTTCCTCCAATCGAATTATATTATTACTTTAGGATCTCGAACGTCTATTCACTGTCTCGCCCCATCCCTCGAATTCAAGTCCTGTATAAGAAAAAGAGTTACACAAATTAGACAGCTTTGATTACACCTCATTAAATTAAATACCCTCTTTTTGAAACAAACCAATCTTTTATAACTGCTGAATTTGAACGAACAGAATATCTTATCGTGGAAACACAGAGCAAACTTTTCGCTCCGAATTTGTGTCTTTTTTTTAACTTCTTTTTTTTAACCGCTTCAAAAAGTGGCTGCAACTTGCTTATTATTTTGTCACACCCGGGCGCTCGCCTTGAATCCACGTTTAATGGCGTATTTAAATATAAATCTCTCGTAGCCAGGAAAGCATCGCTTCTTTTTTTTAATGACTTGATTAATCTGTTTTTTTTTTCGTCCGCAATGATATCCAGGATAAATCTTCGTAATGGGCTTCGTCGGTTTGTTGTCAGGTTGGAATCAGGAACGTGAATAGAAATCTGAAAACAGAAAAAACGTTGAATATCGCTTTGTGAAAATTTATCAATTTTCTAGTCGACTATAATTCTCTAAAGTTTTTTTGGTTGATTTAAATTTGTAATTCTTTCTTTTTTAGGTAATCTTTTTATGAAAGTTTGTAGTGACGATTTGCTAAAATGAAACAAAATGGAAAAAAGAAATGACCGTTTGGCAACGATTCGGTTGAATTTGCAAACCGAATAGTATTTTATAACAATACAAAATCCGAAATGCCTCGCGGCCAAACGCACCGCGGCACCACAGCTGTTCGTCCAGCCGTTGTGCCCAATTATCGTTAACCAAGCGTAAACGCCTAGCATCTAATTGACAGATTCAATTTCACCGCGACAATGACGCTGCGCGTGGGTTCATAAGCAGCGGAATCATCCAAAACGACCATCCAATGCGACTTACGCCCCGTTCGTCACGGCCTCAACGATCTCCTGGATTCTCCACTAATGTCGGATTTCAAAATGACGAATGTTGGACGAAGATCTCAAATGATTTATCCCCAGCCACGTGCTTCCCAATACAATCCAAAACGCAAACGTTTTTGATTCTGAAAAATGGAAATTGAATTTGGATTAACATTTCAATTGAAAATTTGATGATGATTAAGTGGTTTGTGGATTTTGTCCGGCCTATTTTGGGAATTATTCATTTTCAGAAGCGTCATAGAGGAGTCATTTTGGGTGTCAATAAGTGTACAATTTTGGTTGAACCGAGTGTCTGACCCTCGCGCTCAAACGATTCCGCGTAAAAGATCAGATTAGCTTCACGCGACACACTCGTGTAATTTCGATAAATGCAGTAAACTCCGGGCAAAAGCACTACGTGCTCATTTTACTTTCTCTTTATTGGCGCATAAAAGGGCTGAGCGCAGGGTGAGAAGAGCGTATTAAGGCCAAATTATCGCAGAATCAAAATAATTCGATAGATGGGGTGACGCTTGTATTACAAGAGGGGCCGATCGGCTCTCTGATCTAAGTAGGGTGCCGTCAAAAGCGATTCCCCTCTCTTGCACGCATGAAATATCTACGCAAAAATCATAATAATTACATTGCCCTGGTAAACAGTTGCCTTCGACTACCAAAGTTTTACTTTTTCACTTTACTCCACTTTTATTTCTCTAAAGTAAACAACATTTTTCAACGCATTTTTTATTTTTAAACTTGAAATAATGTAAATTATTAAAATATTATACAAAAATTAACCAGTACGAGAAAGTTCGGTTTTTTTATTTTGCTACGTTTTGTTTGAATTTAAAAATTGGATACATTTTTGAAATGGGAATAGTTTAAAGTTTCGGTTTAGTTGATTTGCAACTAAGATGCGAGTTGGAAACAGCATGTTGCGAAGCCCGCGGCAAAATTAGCGCCATGATTTGGAAACGCAGCAGATTGACGTGGAAGAATATGCGATGCATGACAGCCGTTGAAGTGATTTGAATTATGCAACTGGTGAGACCAATCAAGGGGATTGCTTGCTAATCGTGTTACTCGTTGAATTGGTTATCACAGTCTCAAACTAAACAATTTCAGTCGTAATATTTTTAAAATTCATTTATCATAACTTTCAAGTCACAATTTACACAAACAGACACAATAAAATAAACAGAACAACAAATTCAAGAACCGGTTTTAAAGAATTAAAAATTTAAATAAAAAGTTAAACTCTGTAAAAAGGGTGGATCAACTCGTAATGATAATATCATACTTTGGGATGAAAAAGAAAAGCCAAGCCCCGAAGCGCTGTCAGGTGGTAGATTTAAATGGGCACAATGGGTCAATTCGGGACGAAAATCCCGAAGGCAAATCTGTGCTATTCAAATGCGATTGGTATCCCCTTGTGCTGGAGTGTGCCAATAAGTAGGTACTTAGTTGCACATTTGGCTTAAATTCTCGACGATCAACGGGTGCCACCGCTTTGACACAGTTCCGTCGCAGCCTGCGTCCATATGTAGATGCGTGTCCGTAGATGAGTAGCCATCTAGCCGTATCGACTGTACAATCTCTGCCCATCAGACCCCTAAGTACATGTGTATCTCACTCCGGTGCGATAATCCACTTCAACCAGTCGCCCTTTACATTCAATTCTCCTGCTAAACTCTGCAACTCGAATCTTCAGATCTTACAATGATAAGAACAAAAATATTTGCTGAAACTCAACCGGATTTGATTTCAAGTTCGATCAAACTTTTTGAGCTAAAAAATAAGGGTTTAGAAAAAAGGCCGTTTATGAGTGAATGAGATGAATCGTTGCGTGACACAATGTCATGGGTAATATTTGCGCTAACTCCTCGACGATGATTAACCCAAGGGATCCCGGCTGCATCTCGGACGAGAATTAGTTTTAATTGCCCTCTGGTACGAACTTGTACTTGTACTCTCATGCCTCCTTTGTATCTGCTCGCACATTAAGGCTGCGAAGTTAGACAAGAGGATAAGGGTGGAGGAAAAGTAGGCGAGGGAGAGAATTCGGATTGGCGAAGCGTGAGCAGGTAAGGTATACACGTACTACGTGACACGCTTGGTAAACCTGAAGCTGGCTTTGTTAAGCTTGGATTCTGAGTGCCTTTGATACGTGTACTTGCACGCTAACTAACCAACCTAAGCTACGCGGCCTTGTGTATTAGTTTCGAATACATCCACACTTATCACCATCCCACTCCTTTTTGCATCTTCCATTTCGATACTTTACAACCTTCCTTCCATCTAACATCTTACAGAAACAATAATTTTAGGACAAAAGTTTTTAACCTATTACAAATCACCAACTTTTTAACGTTTTTTTGATCAGTATTAATATCTTTGGAGATTGTCAATGAACTAGTTTTTGTAATAAGATGGATTTGAAAAGAACAGTTTCAAGGGTTTGGAATTTTACAGATTTTTATTCATTTTTTTTTGTTTGTATAATTTGAGTTATTTTTAGAGATGGTTAGTGAACTAGTTTTTTTCAAGAAACGGGTTGGCTCTCCTCATACTACAAACTGCCTGACTTTCAACGCTCGTGTACTGCCATTTTCTGTCCAACTTGCACTCGTGGGCACATTTTTGTGACAAACAAGATGGACAGGGAAAATGACAACCTTCGCAGTCAGTTTGCAAACAGTCGCAGAGGTCCAGGTTGCGAGCTTCTTCGTCATTTCCGATGAGCAAACGATGAATCTTCCGTTTGTTTCGGGTGCTGTTTTCTGGATCAAAGTTGCGCAGAAATTCTTTCGCAACTCCTTCGGTGTTTTTCCCCCCTTTTGATCTTTTTCTGATATCCCTCTTGGCGTCGGCGGATTCGTTTTCTGGACTGAAACTACCCCCTGACTGAAACACCAGAAAGACATTTGTTAATCACAATGAATTCGTGAATTTAAAAACAATAACAAATGAGAAACGTTT
Source organism: Telenomus remus (assembly GCA_020615435.1). NCBI lineage: Eukaryota > Metazoa > Arthropoda > Insecta > Hymenoptera > Scelionidae > Telenomus > Telenomus remus. Next base: position 3,677,279 of record CM036342.1, on the reverse strand, counting down.
GTTTATTTACGATGTTAAGCTGGTTGACTGTCAGGTTGTCCACTGTGTCTTCTTCTTTCATTTTTTTTGTCCTAGTTGAAAAGTAACTGGAATCTGAAAAAGAGAAAAGATTGAGGAATAAATGGCAGTAATTTGGAAATAATAAGGTGATTAAGATGAACAATGAAAATCATGTGAAAAGCACGACTCGGGGAGATTAATTAAATGCAGAGTCGCAGGAGCTATGCACGAGATAACTAAGTCATAAGCGCGACATATTTTCAACGAGAAACTAAATTTCTGCGGTAATTTTAATGCTATTGTGGCGAAGTATCTCGAGACAGAGGGTGACTAACGCATCAAGCATCTGCAATCCTCCTCGCAAACGCTCCTTTTCCCTTAATCGTATCAGCAGTTTGCTTCTATCTAACAATTCAAAACGTCTTTTGCAATATGGTATTTTGTTTCGAAAATGTCAATTGAAATAAAAAACAACAAACCAGAATCAATATTTTCAAAACTCCGTTAAAAAAAATGCAAAACAAAACAAAAAATTGAGAAAAAGTAAACAGAGGATTGCATAGAAAGAAACGTAAACAAAAACAAAATGGAGAATGTTTTGAATTGAGTTATGAAAAAGGGATGAGACAAAAATTACTGGACACTCAAGCTTTGATCTAAATGTTGTCTTGATAGCTTGATAGGGCATTATATTTGGTGCTCGGAGAGAAAAATCCGGAAAGCCTGGGCATACAAAGCCAAAGCGCTATAACCACTTACTAGCTTTCGCGAGTGAAAAAGCGTCGGTGTCGGCGAGTATAAGAAAGTAAGCGGATTTTTCTCATGAAATATCCGCTATTATATCTTTATAAATGGAACCACTCAGCTTCATACACATATTTGCTACCGGAATCTTCACATTCATACTTACTTTAGGTCCGAATTATTTTGTCCTTTGTCCAGTAAAAATATCAACACTTAGAAACCATATTTTTCGAATGTAAACACGCTTTGTTTACATTCAAAATCTTTAACAATGTTTATAGTTTTTATTACGTATTTTGTTTACTTCTTTTGTTTTTAAAAACGTGAAAAATACTCACCACAAATGTTTTGAAGTTTTTTTGCGGAAAAACGGCAGTTGAGCACTTATTGAAAATCTGAATTCGAAATGAAACCAATTACAAAATTCGCAAGAACCTTTGTGTTGCTCTGGTGGCAACGATTAGAACGAAAAAAAGAAATTTGAAACCGGATAAAAAAAGCAAAACAAAGCGAGATAAGGATCAGATGAAACTACAAAGTCGCTAGTCGAACGTCGAACCAATAGTTTTTTTGATCGGTATTTTTATTCCTTTTGTTATTGTTTACTTTTCAATAAACTGTTTGTTTACTTTTTGACTCGCTTTACAATCGTAATTTTCGTTTTTTGACTTTCTTCTTCTTGTATTTTTCAGGTGCGATTTGAGGCAGTCAGTTTGAACTTCGCGGTTACAAGCTGCCAATCTAAGAAAAATAAAAAGGTAAGTGAAAGCAAAGTCAAGTTTGGTTAGGTTCGGAGCAACTTGACGTGAATCGCACGTGTGTTTTTGTTGATCCTTGCGGTTCGCGGATATTATCGTTCAAACTCGCATATTAATTTAAATCGTGTTAAGTGAGTGTTCATTGAAAATTTGTGTGAAAAAATACGTCCTAAAAATGGATGATATTTGTTTAAACATAACCAGTGGTTCGAGCGAAGATAAGGCGGCAAAAGTAAGTTTTCGTTTGAGGTTAAGAATTGTTGACATTGTTTACATTTGTTTTGCACAGTAGTGATTGTTAATTTTTGAGTTAGAAAAAGAAGCAACAGGCAAAAGCGCGAGTTGCAAAAGTTCAAGGTCAAAAGTTCAAGGATGCAAAACAACGGGTGAAACAACAGCAGCTGGCACAAATCGTCGCGAGGAATATAAATAAAAATTTGACAGCGAAAAAAGAAGTGAAGGAAGTGAAAGAAAGCAAAGATGTGGCGAAGTCAGAAGAACCGAAGGCAAAACCTATTATCATGGCTAGAAAAAGGAATGTTGAGGGTGGTCAGAAGAAAACATTGACAGAAATATTTTCATCGGACAAGAAAGTAGTTGAGAGTGAAGTTATAAATACTACTGCCAAAAAACCTAATGACTTGTCAGTTGATAATGACGCTAAAAAAGAGATTAATTTTCACAAAAAAGATCCACAGACGTCAGATGAGAGGAAACCTTTCAAAAAGTTCAAAAAAGGTAAGTCTTTGTTGACACTAATCTTGTATTTTGATTTTGCTGTTCGTTTGTTTGTTGGAATGTTTTAGAATTTATGTATGATTTTTATTTCTTTTATTAAAGGACCTGAATCAATGAACAAATTTAAAGACAAACAAAAATACAATCCTGGGTCTGAAGATGGTTCGAAAAAAATTCAAAACAAACCTGGACAGAAAACTGCGTCACTTTTTGGCAACAATCCGGATATTCCCAGAATCGGGCAACGATTGGTCAAACCTATCAATGAGACTGTATTTGCCGTATCGAGTTTCAAAGAATTAGGCATTCATCCATACACAGTACGTACAAAAATGAACAAACTAAATCCAAAAACAACTTTTTAAACAAACAAATTTCATTTTATTTTGTTCTTTCATTTAGATATCGAACTTGGAACAAAACATGCAAATAACGAAAATGACAACAGTGCAACAAAAGGCAATCCCAATAATTTTATCCGGAAAAGATGCTCTTGTGAGATCACAAACTGGTTCTGGGAAAACCTTGGCTTATGCTTTGCCAATAGTTGAATCTTTGCAAAAGATCAGACCGAAATTGACCAGAAACTGCGGGCTAAAAGCCTTGGTAGTTGTGCCAACAAGGGAGCTTGCTCTGCAAACATATGAATGTTTCATCAAACTGATCAAGGTACAATTTTTCGATCGCAAACTTATTTCTTTTAAATTACAGTTTGTGTAATTGTATTTGATATTGAAATAAATATTTGCAGTCATTTCAATGGATAGTTCCTGGATACTTGGTAGGGGGCGAAAAAAGAAAATCAGAAAAGGCCAGACTGCGTCGGGGTTGCAACATTTTAGTCTGCACTCCAGGCAGACTTTTGGATCATCTCAAGCACACCGAGTCTTTGAAACTCAACGAAGTGAAGTATTTTGTTTTAGACGAGGCTGATAGAATGCTTGATATGGGATACGAAAAAGATGTATCGGAGTGAGTTTCATTTCATTTCTTCTTTTCATACATTTCCATATGCTTTCCGTACACAGCAAAAATAAACACACAAAAATGTACAACAGTTTAATAAATTATTTTGGATTTTTAATTATTTTCAGGATTGTAAATGCTCTGAAAGAAGCAGACGAAGCTCCAAAAGAATCTGATTACGATGCCCTCTCTATGCTTCGTCAAAATTCCAAAAAAAAGTTCACCGATGAAGAACTCGAAGAAGAGAAAATCCTCGAAGAAAAAGCTGAAGAAAAAGATCAGGACGAGATCGAAGAAAGTGTAGAAAAAAAGGAATACCATTCTGGTACGGATAGCGAAAGCGAAGAACCTTTGGTTAAATCGAAGAAACCAAAAATTGTTTCTAACGTTGTTATAAAAAAATCGAAAGAAGAAGGGGAAGTGAAAGAACAACAATCAGAAGTAGACGAAAAACAATCTGAATCTCACAAAAGACAGACTATTCTGTTATCAGCAACTTTGACTCAGTCTGTTGAAAAACTAGCTGGTATAACTTTGAAAAATCCAGTTTTCATTGACGCAGCCAAGGATAATCTAGAGTCTATCGACGGCGATACTAATTTAGTCAACGAGGATTTGATTGTTCCACAAAGTGTTGTGCAAACTTACGTCGTAACTCCGCCTAAACTAAGGATGGTTACGCTCTGTGCTTACATTGCTGGGAAATGCCAGGTATGCAAAAAATCACCAAACAAACTTGAAACAAAATTTCGCTACTAAAATTTAAGTACATTTTTAATTTCTTTGTTTTTGATTTGTTTAGAGTGCAGGACAGCACAAAATCATAGTTTTCATGGCCACCCAAGACATGTTGGATTACCATTCGGATATCATGTCGATGGTTTTAAACAAACCGCGCGACGAGGAGGACGAGGACTCGGAACCTTTGGTGGACGTGGAATTCTTCAAGCTGCATGGAAGCATGAGCCAAAAGGACCGGACCGAGGTGTTCAAAACTTTCAGAAACGCGAGAAGCGGAGTGCTCCTCTGCACGGTGAGCGAACTTTGAAACGATTTATCTCGGCGACTTTCACATGTCGAAGCGTGATGCATAAATCATCAACTCCTCTGGCGTTACATAAACTTTATAAAATTGATAACTTTTAAAACGAGGATCGTACAAACATTACGTAACCAAACAATCTCATCACCATTTTTTGAAATAACTCTTTTCAGTGCAAATTTTATGATTGTAGTTACAACGAACGAAAATTGAATTTGAACCAGTGGAAAAGAAACCTTTTAGCATTCTTTTAAGAACGTGGCAACGTTGATGAACGAAGGTCGCAGTATAATATTCCGAGCTGTAAATTAGCGCCGAGCTTATATTCTTCGAGGTGGGAATTTAATATCCCCGGACCCACGCTGCGCCGAGCCTTTGGTTGAAAAAAAGAATAATAATAATAATGTGCACACAAGGGCACTCGTAACGAGCATAATTATTGTCGGGCTTCATTGATAACCGGGACAAATGGTCCTAACTTTCCCGGGCTAAATTAACAAATTTGTCACTCCCTGCGTTCGGGCGCCCCGAGTTGGTCGTTTTTGCGTCATTAATTGGTACGATTGCAAAAGTGTCCTGCTGGTCAAACGCCCACGCCACGTTATTAATTCCACGTTAAAAACACCGCCCGATACGATCCTCCGTGATCAATGGCTCGAATGAGACGTCCTGAACGGTTATCCGTTTCCGATCTCGGTATTTGCTTGCTCTTAAACGATCGTTTGTTTTAATCACCCTCATCCATCCAACTCAAGCTTGCTGATTCCAACCCGGTAGCGAATCATCGGTACGTTTGAAAATTTTCATCCGCCTATTTCTCATCGCGAAATAAAGGAGAATAAAAGTTGCAAAATAAAAATAGTGGAAAGCAAATTTCACTTTGCAAATGTATGGCGTAGGGAAAAATAAAAGTAGTTTTGCAGAGGAGTGATCTCGTGCAAGAATTTTCGGCGGCCCCCCACTGCCTGTTGGACCTCGAGTGTTTTCGGTTATTAAATCATTCGCTAGCCAAACATAGAGAGCCGAGAGGCAAGGACCCTTGATGCAAAAGTTCGCGGTCGGGGTCCGCAGCGGGTATCGTAAATCGTTTGATACGTGTCTCGCAAGTTTCAGTTACTAAACGAACAACCTGTGCACATTTGTAACGACTGTTCATCGGGACTCCCGTCGTCTTACTTTTATTCCTTTTTTTTTCTTTATCAAAAATCCTGCTCCATTTTTGAATTCCGTAAAAATTCCATCGGTGATCCTTTGCTAATCTTCCACTAAATAATTTGACTTTTGACCACTTTTTTAAAGTTGAAATACAACAAATTAAAAACACAAAATGCATTATAAAATAAAGCAAATATCTAAACGAATTATTTTTGATTTTTCAGGACGTGGCAGCTCGCGGTTTGGATTTACCAAAAGTCGACACAGTGATACAATACACTGGTCCAACTTCAGCCAGAGATTACGTTCACCGAATAGGCCGTACCGCTCGAGCAGGATCGTCTGGCTCGGCGATAATTTTCCTCACACCGCCTGAAGTCGAGTTCGTTCGAATGCTCGAATCAAAAAGGATCCGAATCAAACAGGAGGACATGAACAGCATCTTAGACAAACTGATTGGACCGCTTTCCAACCACCGCAACGCCCAAGTCGCTGCGACGTCGCTCCAAAATGAGTTCGAGAATCTTGTACTCGAACAAAAGAAACTGCACGTGATGGCTTGTAAAGGTAAAAGTTTTTGCGACAATCAAACAGATAGATACAAGTTTAGCTAAGTTCTGAACAATGAGAAGTGGTAATTTTTATTTTGATTGATGTATGTGATGATTTTTATGGAGCCTGCAGATGGATGTAAAGTTGATTTGTGTTGAGGTGATGAAACGATGACTCGGGAGAGAAAGAGAGAGAGAGAAAGAATGCGGCCGACACCCCAGGATATATAAAGTCACCCCATACGGTGTATTATGGAGCTCATCTCTCGTTTGTCGACCATTTCCCCCCTTCCTTCGAGGATATTTACATAGACTATGAGCGAGGAGGGCTGATCTTGTTTGCCAGGCTATGGTTACTCTATTAGGGTTGTTATGGGGCAGAATTTATTTCGTAATATAAATCCATTACGAGTCGATGATGGTATGCTGGTCAGAGGAGAACATTTTTGCGCACTTTTTGATCAATGGTTTTGTTTATGACTAAGACAAATCATCTGACGAATCGGTGTCCATTTTTATCGGATTCCACGTTGCTGTTTTTCTTTATTCTGTTCATTTTCTATCTCAGTGTTTGCTTGCTAACTGAAACGAAACTCGTCGTCCATTTTTTGTCGTCATAATTTGTGAAATAATTAAATCGCCGATCGTCGCTTCAAGGAAGGATGTGCAAAATAAAAGATTCAGAGAAAAAAAGAACGCGAATGATTTATTGGCATCGGCGTTGTAGCGCGGCGATTTAAAAATAACACAATTTCGAGTTTGATAGTAATCCTTTTTCTTGGTTCGTGGTCGTCTTATTTCGCCAAAAGCTGGATTTTCGGGGCCATAAATTTCGGGACGTTGTCGAGCGGCGATTTTACACGAAGGTTAGCCAAAGCTTTTGATCGTTTTGTGACTGACGCTACACAACTAACCACTTGACCGTTCCTCGCGCTCGAATGATTGATGGACTAATTGTCGCCCGGCAATGACCCTCGCCGTCGAACTTATATCACGACCGGCACTGAATAACAGCGAAAGCACTAGCGTGAAGAATCGCAGGGTAATTTGTGGCTTTCCTCGTGAATAATTCCTCGTCCAATAGAATGTTAGTCTCTGCGTCGGCACAACTTTTCGCCATTATTTCCAGCTCGCTTTTTGTTCGCGACGCCTTGATACACGCTTCGTTTGTAAATCTTATCGATTCGACGGACTGAATTATTCGGACCAATGAATACAAAAGATATTAACGACTCGGACCACTTTTTTTTGTTCCACCGATGAATACATTCATTTAGATGCACTCAGTTTTTTTTCATCCTGATGAATTTCCAGTCGAATCTTGGCTTGAAAAACTACTGATTTATTAGCGGAAAATTTCCGAACATTTTTGTGAGTCTTTAGATTTATTTTCGAGTTGCAGTTGAACCAAATGTACAATAGGATTGGTTGTTATTTAGGAATTTCTAAAAAAGATAAATTAAGTTTTTCATTGTATGGAGAGCGTTGAAAGGATTCATTTGAGTACCCACAAGGCAGGATTTCGAGGTATTAACAAAGTCAAAAAGTTGTTACATAACCTCAAAAAAGTCAAAAACTAATTTTCGAGATTAGAATGAAGTATGTTTTTCAGTGTAAAATGTTTCGTTCTTTCCATTTCTGGTATTAAAAAAGACGTTTGATCAGTAATAAGAAAAATAACAAATGAAAAAATATGGTTTTCAGTTAAAAAATCTTGAAAAGAGGAACTATAGTGGCAACAGTATCAGTTCTTGAGTAAACAAGGAGTTGGTAGAGTTGGAGTTATCGCGTATGGGGTGTGCGTCGCTCGCACGCCTTTCGCGAGAAGAGTGGCTACGGGGGACCGTCACAATCCAGCCACTGAATGTGGCTTCCGCCAAAACCACTTACGCTTTGTGGCGAGAGCCCCTTAACAATGCAATACAGGATACAAATACAATAAGACGCAGTTACATCACTTAGGAACAATGCCACCCCGCGCTTCGCCGCCTCGTCCCCCTTCTGGAATTCTCGTGCTCGTCCGCCCGCGCCTTCTCCTCCGATGCCACGCAAAGCTCAAATTTATGTGCTAAATGGAGAAAAACATTTCTTTTCCTCGGTTCTTTCTCCTGGCCATTATTGCGACACCCGGAGAGAACTTTTCATTAGTAAGCCGCGCTCGCCCGGAAGCCGACCGAAGAACCGGAAGCCACTGCCGAGCTTATTGTCCTTGGCTGGCGTCAACGGTGCTCGTTTTCCAGCCGATGATTCTTTGCTGGACGCGTCGTGCAAATTGCGACTCGTTCTGATTGCCCCCTTTGCCAATCTTGTACGCGTCTTGATTCCTTGTCTGACCACAAAATTGATACTTGTATTTCTATTTCATTCACTTCAAGTGATTTATTCCTATTCATCGTCAAAATATCAACCAGATCGATTTTTCTGCGATTAAAATTGGTTATTGAATTTTAATCGATTGTTTTCTAGATGAATAATTATGGTATTTCGTTTATAAATCACAAGTACGAATCTTACGTATAACTTATGGTGTGTAACCGCCAAGTGCTTGTCTCGATACTTTCATTACGACTCTCGGGGGTTGAGTTGCGTCAAGGGTGAGACCCCCATCGAGGCATTAGCTCGGGGTCGAGTCAAGTGCCGCATCTAATAGTCGCCTTTAACAACTGGGTGAGAACGCGCAGGACACCCAGCTCCTGAGAGAAACTGACATGTGCCAATGATTGTTGCAGTGCGCCGAGCGTGCGAAAAATACCTCCGCGTCATTTTTGATAATTGATTTTTCATTTTAAACCTCCTTTTTTTATCATGCTCTTTTTGTTCTTTTACAGCTTACGCTTCCTGGGTGAGATTCTATTCCAGTTACCCGAAGGAGATGAGGGAGATTTTCAACAGAAAAGATCTACACCTGGGACACTATGCGAAAAGTTTTGCTCTCAGGGAAACTCCGCAGAAGATTGGCAGTGTTGGAAAAGTCGCCAAGGAGAAGGAAACGAAACCTACTCATAATAACAGATTGGCTAATGAGAGGTAATGTAATAAAGTAATTGGTTATTTTGTCGGTGATGACGAAACTGAACTTGTTATCATGTGGAGAATGGTGAGAGCTTTTGTTTGAGTACCCACAAGGTAGGGATCTTAAGTATCAAAAAATTTTTGAAAACACCGTGACATAACCTTAAAAAAGTCAAAGAAATCAAGTATGGGGGTGTTTTTCAGGGTAGAACTTTCCGATTTGTTCATTTCCGGTACCAAAAATCATGTTCGATAAGAATTGTTAGTTTAAATGGAACTTGCTTTAATCTGTTGTTATGAATATTTTTCAGGCAAATACTGGTTAGATATTGCTTAGAAATGACATGATACAGTAGTTTCTTCCTAAGCATTTGAATGGTAATCTAATTAATGACGGAATTACGCGCCGGTTGCAGCGTTAACAGCGCCGTCAGTCGAGAGCGGACGACGCAGAGAAAGGCCATTGAGCGACTTATCGTTGTGCGTTCGACGTCAAAACTGTCGTCCGATGTCATCCGTCATGTACACGCAGCGGCATAGCGGACACGGCCACGCAGTAGTAGCACGAACGATCGTACGACATTCGTCGTCCCTCTCTCGTTGCCCCCCTCGTCCTCTATCTTGCACCGTTCTGAGTTTCTCTTTGCGTGTGTCTCCATCTCGCTTGTCGGTTGCATTTCGCATCCGCGACGTCCACCCTTCTGTCCTCTCCATTGTTCATAATTATACAATACGGCTATTAAACAGACTGATGCGACCGCCACTTCCGGCCCGACGATGCCATTTACGGAAACCAGCACGAGTCCCGTCCCTCGCTCGAGTCATCTTACTTCGAGCTCTGATTTTTGTTCGTTTTTTTCATCATTTATTGATACTTTTTTATGTTTCAAATCCATCGTTTTTTTAATTTTTCATAAAATTTGCAAAGTGGATTTGAGGATGGGATGGTGAAAGTTTATGATTCCATACAAATCACGACGATAAACTGCGAGGGACAAAAAAGTGTGATTTTGTCGCTGTCTTGAAGGGGTAATAAAGAAACGGTTATGACGAAGTATAACGTCACTTATAGCGTCGTCTGCGAAGGCGACAACACTTTATTAATCGCATGATAAATGTAAATAAAAGTTGCGCCGTCGTGGCTCGTAGAACGATACTTTGCAATACGAGATGCATGAACGGGAGGTCTTTCGAGTCATTGGACCGTCACCAGCCCGCCTTTTACCCATTAAAAGTCACTCGGTTCGCCGGTGGCGTAGTTTATTTCCCTTCTGCTTTTGCTTTGAGGTCGGCGAAAAACACACACGCCCACACAAAAGACACAAAATCGAAGTGAAATGAAAAAAGAAGCCCCAAAGTCGAATTACAAAATCGGTGTACTTTTCACTAACGATGAACTTTGTTACTCCGAATTGTGGTTTTCAGCGAATTACCGACTGAGTGTCCAATTTTAACTTGATTTTTCAAAGTTTCAATTACACATTGGTACGGATATTTTGGCTTTTTTATTGCAAAGTTATTTGCAGTATTGAAATTGGTTGGGTTTGAACTATTTTGATTTGAAATTCTTCGACTTTTTTTCGTGAAGTAACTGTTGTGCATGTTACAGAATGTTACAGAATGTACATTATGAATTACAGATCCAATCTTACTTATTGCTTCCAATATGATTAGTTGCATTGATTTATCGTACTTCAATTCGGATTATTAATTGATTTTCAAATAACTTGCGTTGTGCCATTTTTCTAATCGACTGCATTTTTTATCGCGTTAATCAATCATGCGACTAGCTGTTTTATTTTTCAAAGCCCGACAAAAACTAACTACAAATTCAGGGACCACAAATTAATTTCAGTTTTTTTTTCAGTTCGATATAAAACAAGAAAAATGACAATAAATTGTCAAGGATGAGTTTATTTGTATCCACGGGTCGATGAGCGGCAACTGTGTGTCACGTTCGGTGTAACTCGACTCGAAAAAAAGAAGGAAAAAAATTGTGGCTCTGACCAGTTGGTAGTCTCGCGTGATCCCTAATCTCGACTTAATGCGAATCGTCCTGGCAGTTTTTGTCTGCTTTCCATTAGCGCATGTCGCTCACGATCCGTGGGCCGAAAATTGCCGGATGGGTAATGCGACGATTGAACTTTTGTTTCTGCTTTTCAGGCCCGACGGGACTCAGCGCAAAAGAGCTCGCAGCGAGACCGCCGATCGACGACCCGCCATGCTCAAGAATGTTCGCATGCTCAATGTGTCCGAGTTTGACAGCGGACTGGAACCAATCAAGAAGCCCAGAACGTGACGACGAACCTCAACTCACTACTTTTCGACGATTATATTTCGGCCAACCATTTTTCACCAATGACTTCTCCAAAGGTGGAATTAATTTTTTCGTCCAGATTTTACTGTGCAACACTGATGGGATTGTTATTTTTTGTCGTCTTAACAGTGTTGGTGGAAGTTTAATTTGCACCAAAATGAATGAAATTTTTATAAACGACTTTGTTGTAAATATGAAACTGTTGAAGAAAAGATTAAAGAAAGGAAATGAAAGTTGTTTTTCTTATAACAAATTAGGATTAATAGATTTTAAAACTGGTTGTAAGTTGAAAAAGAAACGTGTACATAACGGACGCATAACGTTGTTCATCACGAATCCTATCGCGAGAATTGTTTGACCTTCGTTCGATAAAAGATTGGTCGGCATGTGTGGATGAATGATGCAAGTCTTTGCTATCCAATCCCTGCCTCCTCAACTCACGGGTATTATTTTATTGAACTGGCAAACCGTTGCTTATTCGATGCTCAATTTTCTCTCTGCCTTGCGAAAATTGAAATTGTTATATTTATAGTTGAAATTGATTGCATCTACCATTCAAATGTAAACAGAATGTAAGTATAACTCAAATCACTCATATTTCCATTTGCACACTAAAAAACCTACAATTTTTAATCTAATTCTTCGATTTTTTAGATTTCTCTAACACCAATTTCTCTAACAACAATTCTATCAGGTGAATTCAAACTCCTTGCAGTGAATGAACGAGAACAGGTGTTTGGAAACATTTCGGCCAGTTTATAAAGATGGACAATGAAAGAAAAATGGTACCGTCAAGGTCGATCAGGAGTTTTTTTTATATTCTTTGCGAGATTGCCCGGTTTAACGAGCTTGGAATCAACGTTTTCAATTTGCCGAGGCACACAATGGGGCACGGGGCAGGTGAATAATTACGTATGACGGTGCGCATACGCGCTCGCATATATTTATTTGCGTAATACGGAACGAAGCGGGCGTCCAAGAAAGGGTTGACTGGCGGCGGAAGGGGACGCGTGATTAATATCGCGGCATTATTTGTCCGACTTTTTGTCTGTGCGACGGCAGCAGCGCGCGAGCGCAAATTGCTCGCAAATAAAGCCCAAGCGCCGACGACTTTAGAGGCCAGCTCGGGCTTGACGCCGCGCCAAATGCGTCAAAAAAGGAAGCCCCTGATTTATGAATTACCGCCGACCATAATTAGACCATTTGCGCTTAGATTTTTGCTCCCGTTCGGCGTTATTATTCGTCATTGTTTTTGCGATGCTCAACTTGTTGGATTGAAAGTCGTAAATTATGATTGAACGACATTTTTAATGCGATGCAAAAACATGCTGCAAAGTTGCAAATTAACATTGTAGAAGAAATGGCGTTGATTAATTTTTTTATGCATGGCTTGTTAAATACATTTTCATAACCGGAATTCGTATGAGATTATGTACTTAAATTTCTGAGGCTTCGCCATTGAGGTTCGTCATTAATAAATTCAGTAGTTATAAAGCGAATCCTGATAAGTTCAGGATCGTATTTATGAAATGCACTACCGTTTTGACGTTCAGGGCTCCGACTGACTACGGTTAATTTTTCAATAAGAACATTAGCGTCTGTCAGGCATTAGCATAAATATGCAATTGTCGGCATCGTCTCTCCTAGAAAAGTGCGCAAACTTATCAACCTCATGTTTATGAAATGTACTTAACAACTTTCGTATTCATCTCAAACTAAGATTGATCCTTTAAGGAAAATATTGTATCCTGTCTGTTATCACTTTTATTCTCTTTTTTCTCTGTGAATTATTTTGTTAAGCGTATTATTAAGTTTTGGGGGTAATAAAACAGGCGATTAAATCGTTACAACGTAGCCAATTATTCGTGGCGCTGATAAAAATGTAGTTTTCAATAATCAGAAACCGCTCTGGTAACAAATTTCAATTTTTATTTCTCCCAAACACGCCACTGAGACTCCAAAGTCTAATTAGTTATTTAATTGAACATACAACCGTAGTTTCGTTTTTTAAATAAAAAAATCGTTCGCAATTGAGATTAGAAAAAAAATGTTCACCGGCCATTAATCAGGCTAATTGGTTACAATTTTGCGCAGTTAGGCATGACTATATAAAGCGATGTCAAAATAAGACCTAGATAGGGCCATTGCCGTTCGTCTTCGCAAATTTATCGCCGCAATTAAAGGATTCATTAAGCACATTTAAAGTCCGTTTAATCTTAGCTAAGTGTTGTATTTAGATTAACAAGCGAATTTCATCAATCCGGTCGAAATTAACATTGTAATTGCCAAGCGTCTTACAGCTCGTTCGTGCGAGGGGACAATGAGTTCTTGAAATTTTATGCGATACTTATTTTCTTCTCACACTCACGTTTAAAATGTATGCGAAACTTTGTTATCCTCGTTCTTTTTTCATTCTTTGTAAAAGTGCTTTTGCGTAATCGCGTTATATTTATTTAGACCGATGGTTTCGTAAAAAAGAACCACCAGCAGCAGGAGAAACCAACGAAAACACGCGAGCGAATGTGTGAAAATTACATCAATGAAACGATTTCGCGTCCATCTCATCTTGTCGTGCGTGTTTCTTGTGCGTCTATATAGACGTCATACAAAAAGCACCGTCAACTTACATAAAACCCGGGAGTCGATTATCCATGCCGATTACCGATTTGCAGCCAGTTAACGACTTTTTCGATCGTTTACACTTTGTCCCGCAATGAGTGGCTCATTACCCGCGCAATTCCGCCGGTGCCTTTCTCATTTCATGCTCGGAATCGGCATCGATCGAACAAAACAAAACCGACCGAGAAAAACATTAACGACCGGCGAATCAAATTTTTCTTCTTCCCTGGTCTAATCGATTTCGCCGTTTTTTTTTATTCTCCCCGACCTCGACGAAAGAAACAATCCTGTCGTTCGTTTTTAAAATCACATTTTGCAAATCAGTGGAAAATTGTTAAGTATCATTAAGTTTTGTATAATATCGTCCGACTCTTTGTTCTTTATCTTATCGTTTTTTTTTCACAGCTGCATACAAAATAGTTCTGTTCCTCGTAATGTTTCGCATCTCCGGTTCTTCATTATTCATTTTTCATAATTTGACTAATGACTTCATTAGCGAGCAGGTAATTAAGACAAAAATTTCGTGCTCGTTTTGAGTTATTGCAGCTGTTTTATCATTGAACATTATAAAAAAAAGGGTCTCAATTCAGTCTTGTAATCAACGTTATTTTCATCGCTTTTTTTGCTTTTCAGGTCGAGTGTGAGATAACGCTTGAAAGCTCTATTGTGGCGACGACGAAAAGGCGAGTCTGCGATTTGGATTAACACGTCCCGTACGTTAAACGCCCGAGCGAGTGTTAAGTAAGCGATGACGGCTATTTTCGTAAATGGGTAGAACGAGCGCGATATGTAAGCATGCACTCGCCGCGGAATAATGAGCGGAGCAGCGTGTGCAACCAGCGTCGATGGCTCCTTCGCACGACACGCCAATAAAACGTTTCTCAGGAATACCGGGGGGCTGCCTTGTAAAATGCTAATCCCTCGACGCGTTTGCAGACGCATTTTGCAATCGAGCCGGAAATATATTTCCACGCGGCACTTCCGGCGTAGCTGCGATTGCATGACTTCGACCCGAGCTAAGCGGTTCCTTTTCAAATCGCTGTTTCGCCTCTCGTTGGACGAGCCCAACTCAAATTGGACAATGCACTTCGGAGCTCCGCCGAAAAGCCCAACTATTCAGCCAACTTTTTCGGCAAAGTGTTTTGCAAAAGCGCGCCAAATTGTCGACGTTCACGTGCCATTGAGTTTATCAAGTGCTTTAACAAGTTTCAACGCTTATTGTAAATCTGCGACGACTTTTTTTTTGGAGCAATTTTTGTAAAACATTTATAGACTGAAAAGTTTGAGACGTTGTAATGTTTTGAATTGAAGCCTGACTAGTGCAATTAGGACGTTGAAAAAGAAAATGTTATGTTATTGCACGTAACCTGAATTGCCTTCCACAAACTTCGCAAGTTGACTTACTAGTTATTGTGAGAAAAAAAAGGAGGCGAGTGATGAAGGAAAAAAAGAAGCAAGACAGTGGTTTCCTAGCGATTAGCAGATTCGCATCTGTCGTAATTAGATTGTTGCATTTTAATTGAGCTTGGGTGAGAGATCCCGGGGAGTTAAGTGCAAAGGACTTTTCAGAACGGCATTGTGAATTCGCACTGACTGAACAGTTTCCTTCATCGCCGTCTCACCTAATTTCTGTTCATTATAACAAAAATATATATACCCCGCGTGAAAAATGTAAAAGACACGTGATAATTGCTCGCAATTGTTTCGACGCGCAATCTCTTTTTCGAAATCTCGCCGTCCATTAGGATTAATTCGATTATGCGCCTGGTGGATTTTGTTCGTCCGTTAGAAACCACTTTGTTCTCGGTGCGAAAACTGATTTTCAATCTGCAAATGCAAACTTCTTGTTTTTTTATTTTCCGAAAAGAACAAAGACCTGACAAATAAATTTATAGCCTCGTTAAATGATAATTTTATGGTTTCCTTTCTTTTGACTTTTCATTCTGGTTTCGTTTTAGTTTATCCAACTAATCGCACTCGAAGTTGGTTCGTAATCACTTATTATGAATCCTTGAATGGGATTTAATCTCTTTTTCCGCGCTTGTAAAATGAATCACTCGTGTGAGGAACTATTAGGATGATCATTAGCTATCATTACTCGCGAAAATTAATTACGAAATACAATTTGATAACACGCGAACTGTATTGCATTTCGTTAAACGTGGCATGATTTGTTGGGGCAAAATAAGACCCAACGATCGTTGTTATTAATTCGACATAATCAACTAATAGCTGCGTTGGGTAACTTTGTGGATTATCATGTCTTTCAACCAGTTTATTATCTAAATCAGTTGCACATTCCATAACTTTCGAAACTTAATTGTTAACCACTAGTTTACTATGTTTAACACAAATCTGTATAAAAAGTCTAATTACTTTATTTTATAGCTAAGTTAACATTGTAACTAATTTTTAGATTACAAAAAATTACTTGAAAGGTGAATGACTTGATTGACACTGATGTTTAAGTGAAAAAATGAAACTTAGTTTAAAATGAGATTTAAACTTTGTTTTTATAATGTACACCACAGTTTTTCGTAACAAAATAAGTCTGTATTCAAAATCTGATTGTTTTATTTCTATTAGATTAAGAATACTTGAAATAATTGAATGATTTTATAGAATAGGTTTGAGTTAGGACTTAAACCACAGTTTGAGGCGGTTCAACTTTTTTAATTTCGTTACAGTTCATGAAATATGAACAAATTAGATGTTACTGAACTAAAACAAGATGAAACCTCCGTTAAACGCTTCAATTAAACTTACATATGTAAAGGGTCTAACTGGAATAACAAAATTGTCTGCCCTGGTTGATTATAGGTTCGTCAATGGAATAATACAATTATAATAGCTTAAAACAATTTATAGCTCATGAAGGCTGGCGTACAATAGATATTTACAATGGATGTTATTCCTCGGCAGGCTACCAGCCGTAATGATATTCCGCTGGTGGTTGGGCGATAATGCGCAAGATCGCGATTACTTAACTTCCATTATAATTAAATACGCTGGGTGCGTTAACTTTCTCAGGATGAAAGCGAGAATAATGTACATTTGTAATAGCCGACACATACGCGCATTTAGTGTTATTATTTCCGGGAGTAGACGCTCCCGCTAATTGCATTCTTCGGCTGGTGCGATGCTCATTTTCGCTTAGCCACTTTAATAACGATCCAAATCTTAACACTATTTAAACTTGCAATCATCATTTTTTTTACTATCGCATTAAATTAATGCAAACGAATCATCTGATAACATTCAAACTTTCGAGACAAGTCGTTGAATCAATTTGAAATGCACTTGTTTTTTTTTCATTATAACAATTTTCTTTTCACTTGATGAAATGTAATGAAGAAAACAAAAACAGCAAGTTTGAAAAAACGTGCAATAAAAATGGATGAAAAAATGATTGAGGAAGTTTAAACTCAATTGAATAGGACGTCGATGAGCACATAAATTTATTACATTAATGGCGTTATGTGCACATTTTCTCTTTTTTATATTAGCAATTAAATTCAATTAACAGAGTTACTCAATTAAACTCGCCTTTACGATTCGAAAACTGGGATTATGTTTTATTGTGCTCCAATAAATGAATGTGGAGAGATTTGCGTTTCCTTTTCGCGCTCGCAACATTGTTATAATTGATGATAGATCAGAGCCGAGTGTTTCCCCGTCGTTTCTTCTTTTGGCTATTGGAATTTTGCAGACTTTTTGCAATTCACTTTGGCCGCTCGCAAAATCAGCCGATCGACTCTTCCTCAGACCAGATAACGACTCAGTGATTTTAATTGCACCGCTGATATACTAATTGGATATTCCACGCCATGTGAAACAATTAAGCTTTTTGTCAATCCGATCACCATTGTTTCGACGGAAAACCCAGCGACTTCAAAGAGCAACGCGTGTCTTCGCGTCAAATGATCCTTTTTTGTACCTTTATTCATGTCGTGTGAATATTTTTCTGTCTGCTTTTTCAATTAGGGGGTTAAATTGAATTTTCGTTTGTTTCTAAAGGAATTTATGAAACGCATTTGAAATTATAATTTTTGTGGTTGAAAAAAGTATGGTAATTTGGAGTTAAAGAAAAACAGGTTGAGATTGTTATAGATTATTAGCTCGTTTGGGAAGTCGTTTAACTTTCAGTGGCAACAAAGTAAGAGGTATATTTGTTAGATTTCGTCTAAGCTGATACACCTGCTCGCATAACAGTGAAAACGGTAGCATTTTCGAAGGCGTTATTAGAGAATCATCAATCTTGTAGATTATAATCTCGCATCTCAATTACTTAACTAATTTCAATTTTAGTTAATCTTGATTTAGTTTTTTTTTAATTATGGATTATAAATACCAACGTTTCTTAGATTCGAATCCTGTTATGGAAAACAACAACCGTTTCTGTCATTATTTTTAATGACTTATGGACTTGTAAAAAATGAATTTAAAAATTTCGACCAAACTTGGGAAAGTACTTGTCTTCTCTAAACTATACTCTTTGTCTCCTAGCTTTAACAGTGACTGAAATTGTATCCACAAAATTTTGCATTTGAAAACAAAAATTTGATACTTGAATTTGTTTTAAACGTGTTTTTTCAACTTTTGATATGAATTATTGACGTTTTTTTCATAGTTTAAGGAGTACGATGCGGAGGTGTTGAAAGTATACGATACAGAACATTTCCATTTCCCGTGTTGTTGTCGCAGGGAAAAAGAAAGTGCTGATTCGCGGGCAAACAAGCCACGCGGGCGAGATTAATTGTGCGGAAATGAAATTCGCCGTTTGAGAACCGGGAAGAGACGCGGCGGCGTAAAATAAAGTAATTGTTGGCATTATAGTTGCGCTGGCGCCGCGGCCGAGGTGCGATCAGCCGTCCGCGCTCAACGCACTTTGTGAGAACCCGAGCAATTACCGACGCCATTCAGATCGCGATTCGCGATCCACCGGCGAATTAATTTCGATGTCTTAATTGCACCGCTTAATTGTAAACACCCGCGCTTCAAACCTCCATTTTTACAACACAAAATCTTCCTCATCAATCTCAACACCAAACTACAAATTTTACTACTTTTCATTTTTCATCAAAGAATGCATTTTTGATGCATTTTTGATACTTGAGGATCTTTCTTTGATTGAATTTCAGTTTGTTTTCTTTTTTGTGATTGAAATTTTGCGCAATACAAAAAGTAAAGTTGCGAATTACATATTACACCACTGCATTTTCTTCCATGTGGTTGGTTACGATGAAAATGCATCTGGCATTAGCATGATTTGAAACGAGACAGTTTATGACAAATATACATTTAAACACAATCATTTGGTATACAGTTACACTCCATATTTATTAGACTAATGAAAGGCAGATGCTTATCCATCCTGATGCTTGAGCACATAGTCGCTTTTAAATGAGCATTTCATTAAAAAAAATTTTTTGCCACACTCTGACGTGTGTATACGAGAGCGACCAACAACACAATGCAATTTCGTATGTTAATTGTCTCGCGCGGTTGTTTGTAACATCATCAACCGGTTATGATCTTTGCATTAATTGCGATCGTTTCAAAAGCGCGCAGCTCGAAATCTTTTAAGTGCGAATAAAATCATGGGAAAAACGCTTTTCAATGCTTAAATCGCATTGTTTCAATGCGGTTCTAAGATGTCATGATATTGACGATCCATATCACGGTTTCTAATCTAAAAGAAACGAGGAAACAAAACAAACAGTGAAACAAGTTGTTAAAGCAACGTTCTAATTTTTGTTATTGATTTTTCATCAAGGAGGTTCTCAAGTCGTGAGAATTCGGAAGTGCAAAATGAGGGAAAAAAAGGAAAAAAATGAGCGGCGAAGAAAAAAAAATTTTGTTATCAGATAAGCGCGGGTATAATCATCGGCACGTGAATCGGCAGTTTGGACCGCGCAATTTGTATTTTTATGGGCTTCTTGGTCGGCGCGGTATCGCAAATATTCGTCACGGTGGATCATTATTTCGCGCACCCTCTTAATGAGGACGCTTTCGTTTCGTTATTGTGTCTTGCGCACGCTAATTACTTATAATGCAATCTTCTCACACGAGAAAAGATATACGATACATATCGTTCCTATTCGTGCAATACTCGGAATCATTATATCCCACAAATTACGCGTGCTCAATCGGATCAGACCATCGAGGGCGCTGTCGTCATTAATGTGTCACATCTCACAGTGCAATTATTTGTTTTCCAGATAATCTGATCTCGGTTTTTTTCCCTCCATCCTTTCTTTTCAACTTTCATCCTAATTTCAACGAAGAGACATTGCCGCGCAGTACAGACAATTAATTTTTTTTTAACAAGCAGAAAATAAAGATCGGGTCGAGTGTGAAATTATTCCGATATGATGATGAAAACTCATCTCAGTCGCGTCAAAGGGACCAATTTAAAAAGATGTTTTTTCCAAGATCAGTCGCTTTCCGAACGTTCCCTTTGGGAGGCATAAACATCTCTTCAAACACTCCAGTTTAAAACTCGCTTTCCTCTTTAAACCTTTTTTGCTCCGAAAGGGGTGGTTAAGAAAAAACAACCGTTTTCGCAAAAGTCGATGTTTATTTTGTTTGTTTTTTTTTTTTTGGTTTCGGGATTGTAAAGTTGATTAAAATAGCGCCAATAAAAGATTGTTCAAACGAGAGCACCTTCGGCGCTGGTAAAGAGGCCGCTGTTAAAAGGTCGACACTTTACACACCCGCTTAATAAGCGCCATAAAAGCAGCGTCGGATGATACTGAAAACGCCGTTCATCAATTACATAAATGGACGATAAACGAGCTAGATCTTGTTCGTTTATGACAGTTTATTAAGTTTCAACGATTTCTCTCTCGAGATTTTTGTTTCCAAGTGTTCGTGCGTTGTTTTGCAAACAAATCTCCCGGGTTATTAATTGAATTACGGAGAGAAAACGATCTAATAGACGGCGGTTGAAATTCGTTACCAGTCCAGCGTATGTCGCTTGGACTCAAATCGGAAAAACCGTTGTGAATTGTAATCCGATGCGCGACTTACGTTCACGTTAAACGCGGCTCTCGCATTTGCGTATTACCATGACCGATTCTGGTAACTCGAGCTCGGTCGAATCCTCCGCACAAAGTCTGGAATCGACGTACAAATGCACAAATGCACGACCATTACGTACAATCTCTTATATCGATTACGAAATGCGATCTTTGCGCCCCGCGTATCTCGACTTGTCTCCGTAGGGTTTCGCCCCCCCCCCCAAACGATCCGCAGATTATTTTGTCGACATTTATTTCGTCACAACTTTACGAAATTTTCCACAAAAATTCAAATTTTGTTGAAACTCACAAAAAGGAAGTATTCTAAAACACAAAAGGGAAGGGTTTGGTTAGAATTGGCGCCCAACGTGGGGCCGAAATCTTGCCAAAAGTTGTAAAACATGATTTTTGCGAAAATTATTTATATAATTATCTATACGATTGGATTAAACTTAACATTGTTTAAAAAAAAGGATTTTCTGAGGTTTCAAAACAACCACCTTAAAAATTGAAGGAACTAGGAGTTACGATAGGATGTACAGGATCAACAAAAAAATGAAATATTTTGTTTTTTGTTTCATCTGTGTAACAAATATTTTGAATTGTTAATCTGAGTTTTAAACTCTTGTCATTAAAACTGTTAAACATGCAAAAGTTTGCAGCAAAATTTGTAAAGTCAACTTTGGAGGTTTTGGAAGAACCACCTTAAAAATTGAAGGAAC
The DNA here is from genome assembly GCA_020615435.1 of Telenomus remus. NCBI lineage: Eukaryota > Metazoa > Arthropoda > Insecta > Hymenoptera > Scelionidae > Telenomus > Telenomus remus. The sequence continues at coordinate 3,655,633 of CM036342.1, read as the reverse complement.
TAAAAAGTTATGAATGGGAATGATGTAAAGGCAAAAGATTTGAGTATGGAAGGGAGGAGATTTAGTGCGTTGGAGTATATGCGCAGAGTGTTTGATGTTAGACGTTTGATTAATAGCGTGAGTGCTGATTGGTCACGCTACTAATAAAGGAGCGTTCACACGTATCAAACCGCGAGCGTCTGCGCGCGTTTGCAAGTCGCTCGGCTCAATATAACGAGGGAATGGCGTGCCTCGGTCATAATTGAGCCGAGCGGCTACAATCCAATCGTTCATAATCATTCAAATTCATCTGCGCGGCCATTATATCTGCAATGCTCGAGAAAACGATCGAAATTACAACCGTCGGCTTTTCGACGTTTTTCGTCCTTCCACGGCCTGTTCAAAATCCAGATCCAAGATACCGTAACAGCAACTCTTGCAATTTCGCTCCACTTTTTTTTCTTTCTTAATTTTCACCTAATTCGCATTAAATATGTGAGACAGAGATCGAACCAGCGATGATTAACGAGCAGCTTTATTAATGCGAACTTTTGCCATGTGTAAAATTGTTCGGATAACATCTAACGAACGCGATAAATTTGACTAATAACTTTTGCAGAAAAGAAGGATGCAATTTGAGTGTGAGATTTTCAAGCTTTTTTTTTGGTTTAGTTAATTTTGATTTTTGTACGGAAAAATTGTGCTCCTAAAAGACGAGGAACGAAGAGCGAGGAAGTGACTAGGCCATAAATTAATTGGGTGGTGTTCACGCGAGGGGCGCAGTCAGGGGCGTCGAATCGCGGGAGCCAAAATGGCGGAGATTACGCGAAATTATGCAAATGCGCGGCATTGTAAAGTGGTCGAGGCTGTTTTTCGTTTTATTAGACCGGCCGCGCCAGTGCAGCTGAAACAAAAGCTTAGCTAACGCAGAAACAAAAGGGTAGGGCGAGCGCAATCCTCCCGAGGCACACATGTAACGGATTTAACAACTTCCCTTAACATTACTCTTGCGCCCGACTTTCTTTTATTTCCGCGCCAATTCTCATACACACACTTATTCTCTCTCTTGTACTTTTTTTTCATCCATTTCTTTTCTCTGCTTCTTGTTTTTTTTTTCGCTCGCCCTTTTGCACTTTTATATGTATGCCACGATTATCAGCGTCGCCCCATTCTGCCGTTTGTTTAGCGACCGCTAATTATGCGAATTGTTTATTTTTGCGCCCAGTTGAAAGGACAACAACGTGACAAAGAGAAAGTAACCAGCGACGCTCTTTTCTTAATTTTACAAATGTGATTTTCTTTGAAATTCGCGAGTTTTTTTTTGAAAACAAGCCGGCTTTGTTCGGTTGCCGGGCTTTTTGAAGGCGACAAAAGTTGGAGGGACACGTTTAGCCAAGGGTTGGCGATTAATTAATCGAGTCGGCCCACCTCGGCGATTCACGCGTCAACTCTAATTCAATTAATTATCACGAAAAGCTCCTCCGCAGCTTAGCAACTCGATTTTCAACTTGCGCGTTTAGCTCGATAAATTATTCGTCAAAGGCTTTTCATCCGACGATTATTTTTCGCACTGCTCTCATCTTCTCCGTCCCTCTCTTTCGATTTGGCTATTAATTACACCCTGACAATGACTTTTATCGGCGACTTATTTTTGTTCCACTTGTCCAAAAGTGAACGGAATAAAAGGACGAGGAAATGAAAAAAAAGTGGGAGATAAAAAAGATAATCAAATGTGATACAACGTGTTGAAAATGGTTTGGAATGTTGTTCGGTCTTTTTTTTTATTACTTTTCATCGTGAGTGTGATCATTAATCGGATAACCGTCATTAAGTCAACCTGTTCTCGCGCTATTGTCTCTTGCCATTCATTATTACGAGCCCTCATTGGGCGCATAAAGAAACGAAAACGAGCGGACCAGAAAAATAGACGCACACAAAAGTGCGCGGCAGCTACCGTGAATGCCGATTTCTGACCCCAACTTGCAAGGTGTTGGGACCTCAAACGCACCGCTCCGGTTTTGATAACCCTGTCTTTATTAATTATCTTTCGAGCCATCCATTATGATACTTTTTGCAAAACAAAAGTTCAAAAAAGTTCGCTCATTTGAGAATGCACAAAACGTCGAGTTTCAGCTTGGTAACTTTCAAAACCAAAAATGACAAATTTTCAAATCAATTTTTAACAAATTGTTATTTGTAGGATAAAAAGTTGGCAAACAATTGAAAATGAATTTTTTGTTTAGGTGGCAGAGTGTAAGTTTGAGAGATCCTGATAGAAAACATTGAAGGTCACATAACAAATTACTCCTGGTGCGCGATGCAGTTTCTCCTCTGCGAGCAAATTATCAGCGCGATTGCTACTGAAATATCACGAACGTGCCACCGACAAAAGGAGGAGGGGCGCGGGATCTATCAGCGATTTCCTTTGCCGACTTTTTGTTCCAGGGCTTTCTTCAACTGATGATTTTTGTTGTTGTTCATCTGCGGTGTGCGTTTACGTGCACCTTTTTGTTTACTCAGCAAGATTACCGGAGCCCTTTCGCTCTGAAAATTGACCGAAGATTATTGCGGCCAACCGAAGTTTGCTCTGCGGCCAGTCGCAACTTTTGCGTCTCGATTTTGCATCCACAAAACATTCGTCTTATTTTCCAACCGAATCTATAATTCGCAAACGAGTCCTCTTTTTCTTCTAGCCAATTTCTTAACAATTTCGAACATTGTTGGTTGCAAAAATGTCATCAGAGTGTCGACTGAGATTGTAAGCTTATTATAAACCTTCGATCCGAAAGTCTTCCACCCCCCCCCCCTCTTTCGTTTTGTCCGCTTTTTTCTTCCTCACGTCTTTGCAATAGCTGATTGAATTCGATGGAGCGTGCACTGCAGGCTAACCACCCGAAGGATAGTGTGTCGAAAATATTCCGAATAACCTTATGCGTTGTTTATTTTGCAGACCAGTCAATGACTCTGCGTAATTCACCTTCGTTTCTTTCAAGAAAAATCGTTCTTTTTCAACATCTCTGATAAAATTCTCCAAAATTCAAATTTCACGTTTTTTTAAAATTAGTGACAATTTAGTAACAGTTATTGAGTAACCGTTTTATGGTAAAATGTGAGTTTTTGAAAATTTAAATTTTGTTTGATTTGTGAGAAATAATTGAGGTTTTTGAAGACGTGCGAATGTATAAAAGTTCATTTTTCTGGTCCTTGGATTTCGTGGCACCTGTTTGTGCGATCCAAACAGTTAGCTGTCCAGCGACAACTGAGATCTGTGAATCGATCGTGTTACCATACTGCGTGAACGATATCCCGGTCGCAGGCAGTCGTATCGATGTTGGGCGATCGATTGCAGAACCAACGGGATCGGGAAGGACGCGATATTGTGTTACAATAAAACGTCATGATTAACACGAAATAAACGAATATAACGTTGCGCGACCGCAGTCTCTTCTGTAGCAGTTTAGAGTGTGCCTCATCCGCGGTTTCCTGTATTTGTCTCACATTCCGTCATCATCTTACACCGCGCATTTCACTTCGATACCCGCCACTGTCAATCTAATTGGTCTTGATTTGTTGCAACAAAATCATTCACCTTTTGTTCTTACCACTTTTTCCATTTTGCAATCAATCAACTTTCTTCAACATTTTCGAACCAATTTTTGTATCAGGTTGTGATTTGTGTACATTCTGGTTAGAAAGTTCAACTGTTTCTGCTGTAATTTTATGTAATCTCATTCATATTGGTTTACAATCAAACCAGAATTTTGTATTAGGATTATACAATGTGTACAATGTACATAAAACATACAATACAATAAAAATTAAAGGGGAAAAGAATGTTGAGGGCATTTTAAGATTTTGATTAAATCTTCGAAGGTGCTTGCCGGTAATTTAAACCTTCAATTATACGTTTAACATTGTTATATCGTGGGATTATGTTGTGTCGCGCGAATGCGAAAGTTGTATCGTATCCTCTCTTGGTACATGTTTGCTTACATTTGCGAGTCGATGTACGGTAGGACAGCCAACATCTGATACATATGAGAACGTTAGTTCTGTGGTTAGAAGCCCGTGGTGTGGCGAACTGTGAAGCCAAAAGCTAGGATGAACGAGGAGCGAGAGAGACAGAGACAGACGTACAAAAGAGAGAGACAGAGAGCGTACATGAAGCCGTGGATGATAATTTATTGGCACAGCGACAAAAATGATGGAATATCAATTACACGCGTTTTGTCGATCTGACTTTCAGGACTTTTCCGACTTTTCGAGAATGAAAAGTCGACGCAGAGGTACAAATAATAGAAGACAGAAAAATGGCGAAAAAAGATCGGGTGTCGTGTGACTTGTGTAATTGAAAGACTAAAAACTTGACACCTCATGTCACACCTTGGACGAATTGTGCAATTCCAGATTGACGATTGAACGATCGCTTTCAAAGAGTTTCTCGCGATGCGACCGCATTCCGTCTGCTAACCGGTTCGTCCACAACTCATCGATTTCATATCCAATCGTTACCATTCTTAAAGCTTTTATCAATTGAAAGTCTCAGAAACTGTTTTTTTTTCAATAAAAACTTTACTGCAAAAGTAACAACAATCTGAAAATCGTGGATGCAATTTTGGTTGTCAAAATGTTGTTTATCAAAGATTGTTTGTATTTTTTGTTTTGTTTCTGATGAAAATTAATAACAATTTGATCGTAGACAGTAAGGGATGATGAATCGGGTTCTGATGATGGAGCTACTTATTGCCAGCGTAACCTAAGGCAATAACGCAATTTCGAAAAAGAGTCTGCTCGAAAATGGCCATACGGAGGACCGGTAAAAAGGGGCTCATTTTTCACGTGTCTTCGTGGTCTATTTAGTGCGGTTTTGTCCCGGCCGCTACCACATTCGGGCCACATAAATCATGCATCACGCGGCACCAAGGGCCCGCCAAGAAAAACTTAATTACCTTCATTAACCGCAGCCCGATACGACCTCTTGCGTTACCGATCATTTTCACCTGTCCCTCAAACCCAAAATTTGCCATTCAAAATTGAGACGTTCTCAGTCGAGAAAATTTCTCTCTTGAGGTTCAACCAAAATTCATTCTTTCCGACTAACTTAAAAAAAAGCAAATATGACGAAAAAGAATATCGTTCTTTTTGTAATTTTCATTGTTTGAATTGTAGGTAATTAATAAAGCCAGTTTTGCCCGCGGAAGTAAAATAAAATGGCACGAAACGTGCCTCGGCTGAGAGTCATTACGAGAGCCATTGTGCGCCATCTCTCGTGCGTTACCGAGCCGCGGGACCCCGTTGCGTGTAGCAACCTCGTGACCGCAGCTGCGAGGCCGCGTCCAAAATAATGCTATTTATAATTGCCTCTGATTGCCGTTGCGTTCCACAACCACCATAACCGCGCGCCATCCGACTCTCGCGTGATGCATCGCTCTTTTGCTTACACTTTAAACAACCACATTTAACTCCGTTTCATAATCTACAAAATTCTCGTTTACCAATTAAAATAAAAACCCAACGAAACGAGCCGAGCACAAAAAGCTTCCAACCCCCTTAAGTGCACAGTTAAGGAAACATTTTAAAAGTTAAGGAAACACAATGAGACGGTAGAAATGAGTCTAAAAGACTCTAAATTTTTTTTGGTCCATATAAAATTTGTGTAAAACCAATCGAATTCATTTTGCAAATAAAAAATGTCGAGTTAATTTGTTAGAATTGTAATAAGTTTTTTAAAAAATGCAGTTTGTTTGGAAGTTTGAAATCTGTAGTTTCAAAAGGCACAATTAGTTAGTGGAAGAAAAGGGTTAATTTTGATTAGACGTGATTTTATTATAACTTTTGTGTTGGCATCGAAAGATGGGATTGGAATGCAGAGGTCAAAATAATTATATGCAGCCGCGTCTCGCGATTAGTAATTATCTGTCAAACGTAAGTCAAGAAGTTAATTAAGTGTACGGACACACACACGCGAAAAGACAAAAGGATAGGACGGTAATTGTAGCCGCAGTGACACGAGCCTGTCAGCCAGACAAAAACGTCGCTGATTGAATTACGAGGCACGATCTCGGTCTCTCGCGACTAATATTTATAATCCGAAGCGAGCACGAAGCCTCATTAAGACGTTGCAGATGAATTCGCCCCGCGCGATTAGAAATGACGATGATCTGTACTATTCAAATATAAGTTTGTCGCGTTTCACACTTGTTTAAACAATCGGCCAGAAGACGGAAAAACAGCGCCTGATTTATCGCGTCCAATTAAACGCGACAGCGGATGACACGCACACTTAACGCCATCTACAACGATGAAGATTTTCTGTTTCCCAACACCGCTCCTCTCCGGTGTATAAATACACTTACAACCATAAACATAATTTTCGCGGGTATCAACAAGCTTCTATTTGCGACGCTGATTTACGACGCGCGTTTATAAGCGAGTCCCTTAAACGAGCGACTAAATTACGATTTTTGGCCGGACGCAAAGTTCGATCATTTTTGCAACGAAGTTTAACTTGTTTTCTTTTTGTGTAGTAGATTTATAAAATGCAGATTTATAAAATGCAGAAACGCGAATTATGTTGCCAGCATGGACGGGTATTTTGATAGATGGGAATTCGCATGGTTTTCAATTCACATTCACTGTTCAGTGTCTTTTGTTGCTTACCATTTACGTTTAATGCATGCAACGATGATAATGAAAGTCCAACGTAATAACAGTGATAATGCGCGGAACGATTTCACAGCTGGCATTAAGGTGCATTTTTCTATTCGTTTTATTCAACTGCTTAATGGCATTCTACAAGACAGGGCCATTTATCGCTCGTGTATTTTCATAAACTGCTTCATAGGAATTTCCTAGTTCTTAATCCGCTCCGACTCTTTTCATTTCAGATCAATTTTGAAATTTCATTTCATACTAATTCCACCGTTCTTTGTTTCAGGTTCAACACAATCGAGCAACACAATTTTTGGGAAAGAAAAGGGAACAAAAATGGCAACCTAAACCGTACGTTTCTTTCGACTGTTTCATCAGAACTTTTGTAAGATAATCGGGTTATCAAGTTTGAGTCGGAAAAAAAAATATTTGATTTATTCCAAATTGAGTCGGAAAAAAAGGTGTATAAAAGGGTTATAAAAATGTGGGAGGAGAAAAAGAACATTGATGTGGAGTGAATGTTGGCGCACCGGGAGCTTTGTCGGCTGCGAATATTTCAGTAGCAATCATATTGGTAATTCGCCGGTTGATTGTCCCTGACCGCAAGAGCGTTGGTCCACAAATGGGCAGCGAGTCCTGGGTGCTCCATTCGTACCTTATTTGGTCGATGATAAATTCTAACCTGTTCGGAGTCAGCTGATGCCCAGCGAGATCAAAGGATCAACGTAAGCGCTCCAATCAGTCGAGTAATTCGCCATGATTGCGCGGAATTTGTAAAGCTATCGAATCCTGCTACCGTCCTGCGTCCTGCACTCCCATCTATCCTGATAATCTCGCGGTTGCCTCCTGTGTGTGCTCTATCGTGGGAATCAATATTGATATACATTATTTGCAATCCGCGAATTGCACTTGACTTGCGATCAGTGTATTCGCATCGGCTTGAAAAACCCATCTCCCATAGATGGAACTGCGGATTGGAAAAACTTTTGCACAAGATGAACAGACATTTACCAATCAGACTTTTTTTCTTTTTCTTCTGTTTCGTTTTTTTTTCTTTTTCATTTGAGTTTGAATGTTTTTTGTTTTTGGTTTGGATTATAGGTTGAGAGGAATTGTTAGGTTTGAATGTTGTGTTTTGGTTGTAGTTTATTGATTGGAACTTTTCAGACGATTGTAGACAAGAGAGGGTTCAAAAGGAGGACGATTTACACTTCTCAAATTACGGAATACCGTCGAGGTTATTCAATTAGGATGATACACTGTCCCACGTCCCGCACGATTATGATCCCAGTGTTTTAAGATCATCGTTGGACCGGCACGGTCAATTAGAGATCGGGATCGTCACCCGAACTTGTCCATGCTTCTCCTCGGCACCCCTCGCCTCATCTTTTATATCAGGTTTCCAACGTGGGAGGTCCTGTGCGTCTTTTCCAACAGGATGATCTCGTGGAACTTCATAAGAGGCTTCCATTTTGCTCTTCATTCCAAACTTCCATTAAATTGTCCTTCGCCAAAATCCAATCCGCGATTCACTTCTTACTAAGTAGATGATTTCCTAAATCTTCAAAGAATTCCAGCCTTGAATCAGTTTTTTAAATTAGTTTTTTAAACGTTTGATGGGTTTGATGAAATTTTTGATGTTTAGAATTTGGACAAGTTGGAAAAAAGGATGGAACGAAAATGGTAACGTCACTAGCAGCATGGATAATCGATGGATTTGCCTCGCTGGATGGAGTGTACAGTGTCGTAATCACGAGGATGAAATTTGTGAGGTTTCCACGATCCCACTGGTTTGGCTGCTATCCGACTCGCGGAATCCAGGCCACCGAGCTGGAATAAATGAAACGTTAACGAGAACCATCAAACTCGATTGCAAACGAGAGCTTGACCGTTGCGGAAAATCGTCCAAAGCGTTTTGCAAAAAGCCCCGAGGTTGCGTTTTGGTATCTGCATTAAAATCCAATCCGTTTTATTTGCAGGCTTTTTTTTCAATTTCCATTTTTCAATTTCTTTTCATTTTTTTTGTGTCAAAATTTCTCATTTATAAAAATGTTCATTCAAAAACTACCAAAAAACTGTTAATAAAGTTTTTTTGTCATTTTTCTGTTCAAAAATAAAAGAAGAGACAAAAGTTATTCGTGTTAAGAATAGGCTTTGAATGAGAGATTGTTAGTCATGTTTTTATTCTCGAAACACGTCGTTATTAAGTCTCCAAAAACGTCTATTCTTAATGCCATGACAGCGTCACGAATTCGAGAGCAGCGATCCGCGAAATCAGTTGGAACGAAATGGAAAAGACGGATATCTTTTTGGTATCTGACGTAACACGAGCCGAGATGCGAGAGCACGTGTGAAATCAAAATTTAAGATCGCGTGCAATGATCCCGACAAATATTGGCGATGTCAAGGGTATAGGCAACAGTTAGACGAGATCAGCGACAGACACCGAACGAGGTGTCGAGGTGTCGGCAACGATTAGAATATTTCCATATAAAACCAGACACTGTCACTGAGACGAGACTCCGTCTACGAAATTAATTCCTCGCTCGGCGACTGATTAGGCGCTCGCATACAATTTTCGCTCTTGCCAATTCGCTATTCAAATCGCGTCGGATAATTAATTGATAATGATTTGATGGCCACGAGTAATGTACTTGAATGTTTTGTTCGCCTTTAACTTTAGATTAACTTGTTTTGCCCAATCATTGCCCATAAATATGCTGATTACGAGCCTATTTATTACTTCATCTTGAATACACTTTTTTTTCAATCTCAAATCATTTTATTTGCTTTGAATTAGAATTAGGAAATGTGTTATTTGATTTGGTTTTTTTGTTCTTTGAAAAAGGTTGGACTCAAAAGTGATACTCATATTAGTTTCAATTTTCTTCTATTCAAGTCTTTTGAAAAAAAATAATGGAAATTAAGTAATGCTAAAGGTTCGTTCAATTTCAAAAGATTTATTACCTAAATTGGCCCGGTGATATGTAGACTTCACAGGTGTTATAGAAAACTTAGTCACGTTAGGTGTAACAATTTTTTTTTTCCAATTTTTACAATAAAAAGTGACATTGAAAGTGACAATGGTTTTCTACTTTGAGTTAATTAACTGAAATTGAAACGTTCGAGACAAATTTGTGGGCCGTTCAAATCACAAAAACAAAAACACAGAAAGTCAAAAACTGTTTGTGTGAAAAAAAAACCACCCGGAAATGACTTTTGGACTTTCTCTTAGTTAAACTCGACTCACGCCTTCTAATCCTTTGAAATTCCTCAAACAAAAACACAAAACACGCCGATTATTGATGACCCCCTAATCATCATCAAAATTTACAGCATCAGTTTAGGAACATTTAACGTTTGAATCGAATCGACAGCATGAAATCTGTGAAAACAAACAGTTCCATGGGATAAATCAGTCCCACAAAACGTCGCTAACCGCAAACATCACGATCAACATACAAACTGTGCGGCCATTTTCTCGACAACCCAGGTAGAAAATTCGTTCCAGGGCGAATCGTTTAGGAAACGAGCCCAGTTTGATTTTCTTTAATGAGGCTCCAACTTTTTCCGCTTCGAATCTCGAATACAAAACGGGACCCGGCGGATGTCCATCTTGTTAGCCAAATAAAGGATTCGAGCGGTCATCGCTCGTTGTGTTTTTCTCGCTGACCGTTGCCAATTTGTACCCTTTGTATTCGCACCTTCTTTGTGTCTATTTCTGCCACAATCCATGCAAAGTATTTTTAACAGAACAAACAACAAATTTACTTTTTCCTTGTCCTGTGAAATTGCTTGGAAATTAATAGTCCTCAAATGACTGGGAGGATTAAGAAAAGCACTAAAATGGGAACCAAAAAGAAGATTGCTTTCAGTAGCCACCAGGTGGCGCTGGTTCAAAAATTTTTCTCCAAAATCTAGATTACTGAGGTTACAAAGATCAGTTGCAGATTAAAAATGTTGATGTGATTGTTTCGGAGGTGTGATTGTAAAAGGAAGAAATCGGAGGCAGAGCGTTGCAGCTGTCGCGTCTTGGCAAAGGCGGTATTATTATGCCACGTTAGTTGGGATAAGGTGCGCGCATAATGCTCGGGCTCTCGGCGAAAATGGCGCGTACACAGAGCGCAAAGCTTAAAAGGGAGCCGGGGTAATGAATTGTGTTTCGTTTCACTTGGCCCGCAACGTGTAATTTCGACCCTCGGTCCGCCTAATTAGGCAGAGACATCTGTGAGCGACGGTTCTCCAAAGTGGGTCTGGGCTCGGCGCCATCTCAGCCAGGCACCCTGACCACTTGGCCGCTGAGAGTCGCTGATACTCCAAGTGACGAGAGTCGCGCGGCCTCAGGCACGTCTTCTCCTCGCGCGTCCATGTAATTTTATACTAATCTTCCGCGAGAGAAAACCTTATCCCTTCGTCAATCGCGATATTATCTTTCCGACTATTGCGACCGACCTGTTATTTTCTCTTCAGCTGGTCATGGGAAATTGTCATACCCTTTTTATTTCCCTTTCTTCTTTCTCTTTTTCTTCCAATTTTTTGTCTCGTTTTCAAACAGTCGGAGTAATGTTCCGCTTTTTCAAAGTCAAATTCGGCTAAAAAAGTACATCGTTTAGGTTGTGAAACCGAATTGATTTTAGTTAGACCTTGAGGGGTTACAGCTGGATCGAAAAAATTGGCCAAAAATACGGAAACAATTTCCTCGAGATAGACATCGCAGTGGCAAAATGTCGGCTTGTAGAATATAAATTCTTGGACACTTGACAAACTGAAAATTACTTTCTTCCGTGTAAACGCGCTCGAAAAAGTTTTGCGAGCATTTAGATCGGTCGGGATAAACTCGCGTCCACGCCAGGCCGATCTTATCCACGACCCTAATCGGACCCACTTTTGTCGTTTTACAATTTTTTATTTCCAAATGTCACGTCGAGTTTGAGTTGGTTTCTTGTACTTTTTTTTTTAATTTTGTTTTTTCATCGGACCGCCAAATGTTGCGTGAAAAGTCAGGTAAAAGGGTGTCTCCATGAGGAGTTATTAGTGCTTGGGGTTAAAGCTATTTAATAGGAACGGTGCGTTGTTTACGTGGCGGAAGCGGACTGTAATCAGACTGCGCAGCGAACCACCAGGCACGATATTACTGTCATTTCACGTCCCCTCGGACTTCACCCCAGAGGACATTGCGACGGCGATGGAAATTAAATGACCAAAATCGCCACGTCGCAGCCTGCATGGGCGCATCGCTATTGGATTTTGTTTTTAATATCCCACCACGCAGCTCTGCAGCTCAGACCAAACAGATATAATTAAGTGGGATTCTCTCGACATTAAGGGGACACAGCCCTTTTGCACATAATTCGCTCGAAATAAACATGTCTATCTACTTTTAATTGCCACTATCATGTTCATAATTCCAAATACACACATCAAAGATTTGTTCCACCATTAAAGTGTTTGATTTTAACATTGAAAAACAAAATTTACAAAAAAATTTACAGAAAGTATTTTTAAATGACATTCTATCACTGCGTCAGTTGGAATGGAAATAAAAATTGGAAAAAAGTTTGAAAGATTAATGGTTGTGAAAAATTTTTGATCTTTCATTTGTCACATTCGATGAAAATCGTGTAGGTTTGATTCAAAACATCCATTTTCTATGGTACTCAACCGCATACTTAATTTTGGAACTTTTTTTTTCTCGTGTTGGGTTTTGTGAGGATGTATAATTTTAAACAGTCCGTGTTTATCGAAACAAATCTTAATCAACTCGAATTTTATGGATCTGGTTTAAAACGGCCTTAATGACTTTTTTGTCGTCCAAGAAACGTTTGGCTGGACAAACAAACACACGATTTGTAATCCCGAGTGAAAGTGAAGTGGTTCCATTGTAAGCATTATACCGCATTATCGATATTATTAATATGTTTTTCACGGACCCCTTTTTTGTCCGCACACATTTTTCAACTTGATTATTCAACCTTTTCTCCAAACCGCTTTTTGGATACCCAATCAAGCGCACTGAAATCACAAATAGAGCTCCATTTCTGTTCGCTCCTTTTTCTCACGAATTCCAACGCGTAAAATCAATTGAGTGTACAAATATTTGTCGCTTTTTGTGTCCACTTGTTTTTCTAATCCGAGAAATTGACGCGTTCATTTGAGTCCGAAAAAAAAAGTTGGTTCCCATTGGCTTTCAAAAGTGCCTTTTTTATTCCCGCTCTCTTGTTTCTAATTCCGTTGATGGTTTTCGAGTCACCTCAGAATGCACACATTTGTGTTGAATTTCGTACACTGTGAGACGTGTCGTAAAACACGCGCTGATGAACCGGAAACGGGATGCACTTTTTGGCGAGCGAAACGACAGCTCGTAAACGACAGCGGTGACATTCTCTGCATAGCCCCAACGACAATTGCTACTAATATGCGGTAGACCGAGAAATGATGCCTTTACGGTCGCCACTCGAGAGATATAATTTATCGTTGCGCAGCGCTGTCGAAGAGCTCCGAAAAGCGGCCCGAGCCGGCGAGACAAATGAAGCGCAAAACAAAGGACCAACGTGAGTCCTGAGGCGTGGTGCTCGGGGTATTAAGTCCGCCATTGTTACCTACGAGTGTATTATTGTTCCGATCGTCGGGGTCAACTTGATCGGGGTCCTTCCAATCGTCCATTTCCAACACCCCTCGAGCGTTTTCCTATACTCCCCTCTCACTCGCACACAACTATAACCGTAACCAAAATCTGTATAATCATCTGTAGTGCTTCAAACGAATCTTATATTTCTTTTCTTTTCCCGTTTTCAAATAGTCTTCAAACTAATTTTCAATTCTAGATAATACAAAATGCAAATTTGGAATTTTGAGCTTTGTTTTTGGTAAGTCAATGTTGTTATTTTCAGATTCAACATTTTAAGATTCAAATGCAAAATTTTAAGAAGTTTTGTTTTTGAGAATAGATGGTGAATGAGATTGAACATTTTTTTTGCAAAAAAGTGTTTCGGAGAGAAAAAATGAATGTGAGAAGTTGTGAAATTAGGTTGATAAGGTGTTATCAGTGACCATCGGATGAGAGGGGAATGAAACAAAAGCGGAGCAATCCGGGCGAGTAAATCGTCTGCGTGTTTCGCAGCGGAATTTTTGACGCTTCATTAGTCCGAGACTTGGTCGTGCCGCTCTGTCTCCTTGACAACTTTGACAAATTACACCCTTCGACGCTTCTTTCCTTCTCACACCTTCGAACTTGGCTGCACTCCTTCGTCTCCTTGAAACCCACCATCGTGTCAAATTTTTTCGTAATTATTTTTTCCCACTCTCAAACTCAGTGTTCTCTTCACTCCATTCAAAATTCAAATTCGATCTTGAGTACTGGATTTCGGATCTTGAAACGAAGATAGAAAGATTAGTAATTAGATTAGAGCTATGAAAAAAAGATATTAAACAAAAAAATAAAACGATGCATCAATGCAGCGACGTGCATTGATGACGAAGCTGTCACTCCGAGGTAATGACGGGGGTTAGGGGTGTGTCTTATAAGCAGCTCGGAAGATAAATCGTCGAGGTTTTGTTTCGCGATGAAAATGAACGGTCAGCGCGTTGCCAAATTAGTCTCTAATATTCATCGCGCGGATGCCTCGGCGCGCCTATGTTCTTCAGTCTTTTTCATCTTAATGCGGTAGTTAAAAGATGGCAGTGCTACCATCATCAATAAGTGTCACGCGCTACACGCATCGCGCCTCAATTATCTCTCTCTCTTTCACCCCTCTCTCTCTTTTTCCCATTCCATTTCTTCGACCGAAACTTGATTAGTACACATTGCTCGCCAACTTTTGATATTATTTCACACTCAATTCTAAATTTTTTAAATCACTTTTTTAAATCATGTTTTTCACTTTTTATTTAAAGATTTTTTGGTGACGCAAAAAAAAACTGTTGAAAAGGTTTTGAAGTTGATTGTAATTCTTGAAATTGGATTGTGCAAATAACGCATTAGTTTGCACACAACTTAATTGGTTTCAAAAAGTAATCGCTCTAGTTTTCATTTAATTTACGTAAGCAAAAACCGGACCATTACTAATTGATATGAAAATGAGCGTAAGGCGAACATACAATGTCGGGCGTGTTATCGAAAAGCGCACATGTCATCTCACATAACACAACCAGTCAACGTTTCTAATGTTTTGAAATTCCCATTAGAATGAGTTCGTTAATTGTGAACTGTTTAATACTAATACCAACCTAGCTCCTCGGACTTTCTCCTGTTGAAACAGTTTTCATAATTTTAACTTTTTTTTTTGTTTTCGAATTCGTGATTTGGTTAAGGTAGCGTGTAATTTCTTGACACACCGTTATGCATTCAATTTTCTATCGATTGTCAAAACTTATTAAAGGTTTTTTTTTGCTTTCTCTTAAAAACAAAAACTTGTTCTTCGCATTTTTACATAGCCAAAAATGATCGATCGGTTTCGATAATACCGATATTTTAAAACAAAATCAACTTTTATCCAACGGATGATTAAAGTTAAGAATTTAAAAAAGCTGGAATACTTTTTCGAGTTCTGAATTGAGTATTTTCAGATTTTTTTGCGGGGACTTGAATGTTTCATTGGGGGGGGGGATGAATTTGGGATAGTTTTTTAATTAAAATGATTAGGAGCGAGAAGAAGTGACAATGAAAAGTTGATCGCATCCGGTAGCGGAGCGACGAATGCGGGAGAGGCCGGGGCGATTACTGCGTTTAACCGCGGCGGGGCGCTTGGCTCAGAATTCGCGTAGGACAAAGCGTGGAATCGAGCAGGATCGCTGCGGGATGTCCGGCTACCGAAGATATTTCATTTACCAGGGACAAAAAAGTTGCGCTTCCTAGCGGCTTTAGATCGTTTCGATTATAGGCCAGGAATGCGAATTAATATTCGGCGCTGACGTACGAAATTACAGACGCATCGACCGCCTGCTTGCAGCCAAACAAATGAACGGCTCGGATCGCTCGCTCCGTTTTCAACGACAACAATAGAGAACCCAATAATCCGATCGACGTCATTTACACCTTTGGCTTTTATGTTAGAAAACCACACTTGAAAGCAAAGTAAAAAAACGCGTCGATTGCGTTTCACAACAATTTCAATGTATCAGTTTGCACAAACTGAATTCTACAATTCTGCAAAATGAAATAAATAAATGAATATTGTTTTTTTGAAGGTAAATATTTCCCAAGAAAAACACTTTGAAGTTGACAGTTTAAGGTACTCCACCTACAAGTTTTTTTTATAGTTTTTTTTAATAGTTTTTGGCGTCATCAATAATGTATAAAATTATTGTGAAGGAGAGTATGCGAATCGATCAATATTCCCAATAAACTGCTTTTCATCTGTTAAAGCATTTGGCATTGTTCGAAAGACAATTTGGTTAAAGTAACTAATTGTTCGTTCCTTTAAAGTCGCCGCGCACGGCGGCCCTTTTGTGGCAATTAATAGTCTTCCGAGCTACTTTTGCCTAAATGATTCTTCATCAATCTTGCGACTTTGACGTTCGGAAAGATTCATTTCGGAATTGAACGGACTTAAATATAAAGGCAAGGAGTTCTCACGAAACAAGAATGATGAACCGAAAGTCCGCTATTGAAGGGATTGATAGAACAGACAAAATAATCTTCAAATTGCCATGAAAAACTTGGGTTTACACTCTCACAAAACCTCGTATCTAAATTCAAAAAAAAAAACTTTATTTTGAAATACAGTACTTGTCCCGAGACTTGATCAAAATTCTGTCATGCGTTCAAGTAAGTAGGAATGCGCGAAAATATATCACCAGCTGAACCTGTCGTGATTTAACGACTTGTCACCTACTTTATCAATTTCTCACAAGCGGAGTTACAGGCGACCTGCCTACCGTAATATCTGCCACGCGAAACGGCTCCTGTAAGTTCCAACGCCTACCACAAATTTCTGACGCTGCACAGTCTGCGAATAACTACTGCAATATGCGTCAAAACGAAAAGCGCTCGGACACATTTCATATCGGATATCGATCAAGTTGAAAATAATTACACTTCAACGAACGCTCTCTGACGTCTTTGGGTATTAATGTGATCGTGCAAAGTCAACTCACAAGAACTCCATCATTCAACTTGCAATGGGGGAAACACCTTGGTGCAATGTTCTTGGTGTAATAATAAATTTATTACCAGAGTAGACATTCAAATTTCATGTAGACGAGGTGAAAAACAAGATTTTCAAAAGTAGGCGCAAGTGGGGTAACCTTTTTTAACCGTCATTACTTATAGTTGAGACTTCAAACAGAATATAAATGTTTATTTATACGAATAACAAGATTTTCAAAAGTAGGGGCAAGTGGGGTAACCTCTTGTTTGACCGTCATTACTTATAGTTGAGACTTCAAACAGAGTGTAAATGTTGATTATTTAAACCCATTAACTAGTTCTAAGTTTTCTGACTAGTTCTAAAAAATAAAAGTAGGGGCAAGTGGGGTGATTTCTTTTTTAACCGTCACAACTTATAGGTGAGACTTTGAACAGAACATGAGTTTATTATTCGAACCCATCAACTAGTTCCAACTTTAATGTGTTCGAAAAAAAAACTACTTCCTAAACTTAAGAATGAAACTGAACGGTAAATTGTTTGTCGGGTTGGATGGTCGGTGGAGATAAGTGGATGACTTAGTGGGTCGAAGTGGGTAATTGTTCGTTGCCATATGTCCGTTAAAAAACAAAAGCTCAAAGTCTTTTGGCGCAATCGCGCCTCATCTCTCCAATTACAATATTCAAACAGCCGACATGTGCGCCAACTTGGGACTAGGGATTTGACGCAAAAGAGGTAACTGTTGGCTAAACATTCGCGCGCTTATCGCGATCGCGATAATTAATTAGCTGAGAGATAACGCCGAATGGAAGACGAGGCGTGTTTTTCTGCGGGACTCCTAGCGTGCCAATGCTAGGCTCGATAATGTGTGCGCATACAAAATATGATTCCAATGAATCATCCCGCTACACGACTCGCCAAGTGTCCCGACGTTAATCAGCTTTTTATATTTCAACTGCCCAATCCTTGTATTAGGTAATTTATCGTGGTTTCGCTTGCGCACGTTGATTAACATATCATTTGGATTGAGCTCGAGCTATCAGTTCGAAAAACAACGTGTCTTAATGTCCGACGCCGAGGGGCCATCTGTCTTGCACTAATGCGGACTTGGAGATCCCAAAATGATAACGTTTTGATGCGCGTGTACACGCGTTCTCAATGTGGACTATTTTTTTTTTCACTCGTTCGCTTTTAATGGAACGAGGAAATGAATACTCCACTGTGCAAACAATAGATCGTCCAATCCCTAGTTCTCCAGGTGTGAAACGTAGAAAAATTTAACACATATGAAATCCTGAATAATTGAAAGTTACGTGGAAACGCTTGGGTGTCGTTTTTTCTATCAGTTTTTGGTCTTTTTTTATTGTAATGTTTTTTTAATGACGACAAATGATTTCCTGTTGATGGTCACCCTCGTGCGAAAATATGAAGTCATTACGATCAAAATCGATGAAGTTGTCACGAGGCGACCGAATATCATGCGAAAAAAAATGATTTGATGCAGTCGGTTATTAGCGAGTGGACGTATCTCGGCCAGGTGACATGTTTTTGGTTACACTTATATTGTGCCGCGGACAAAAGTGACAGGGCGAAAAAAAGAACGAGGTTGCGCCTCTCAGAGTTTCGGGCTGGTTGTGCGTTATCTTCGATCGGCGTTTCATTAATTTAGCAACTCGGAGCGCGCGGCTCTTTTCGTTTCAACGACGGCGATAAAATTATCATTAATAATAATTATGTAATGCTCGTGAAATGAATATCGATGATGATACAGACCGGCTACATGAATTAATTAGTCCTGTGCAAATATTTTAATTGCTCGAGAACCAAAATTTTGATTCAATATTTACATTCTCACATTTAACCAGCAAAAAGTATTTGTTTGAATCTAAAAATACGTTGTTACGGAATTTTGGAATTAATTCATTTAATTTTATCGTCGGAAATGAAAGTCGGAAAAAAGGTGCGTGTAAAAAATGTAAAGAAATATTCCACAGACAACAAAGTGTCGGAGTGCGAATTGTTGGCTCATTTTTTGTTGCATTATTGATACGCTCTAAAAGCGTATGCAGTTCATTATTTATCTCACGCTTGATATACAAATTATTCGAAGAAGCCCAAGTGCCAAGAGATTTATCACATTAAAATATGTATGATTCGAAGTGAAACGTTCGATCAAGATAACTAAATGTCCGGCACGTTTCTCGTTCGCTCTTTTTTTCTTGCCTTCGACTTTCTTAATACTCGACTGCATTTCTCAGGTGCTGATAAAGGTAATGCGACCGTATTTACGCTGAATTTGTTCCGAGCTTTTATTTTACTCAACGGTTTCGTGCGACGGAATTAATGAGCGATTTAGTATTAACAAATGTCAACTAAATGACAACCAACATTCTCACAACATTTTTACGAATCAATATTCGAATAATCTCCTCGAAAATTCAAGTTTCAAAACCAAAATTTGTTACTAAATTGTTCGTAAAAACAAACAGAACAAAGAGTTCCGATGGGTTTTTCGATTTTAAGCAAGTGGAGCGTTGATGTATCGATTCGTGATGAACACGAGCGTGTAATAAATCGGTCGGATTGTATAATCATCGGCAGCTCATCGAAACAAATCAACGAAGCTGTTGGCGTTTGATTGCGCGCGGCTTTTGCGCGCCATTCGTCACGCATGCAATTTGTCAACGATTGGCTTCGATGGTGCATATGACGAATCTCACACATCCACAACAACTCGCCGATAGTCGCGACACTCGCTGACACGGCCCCGTCAGCTTGATATCGATTATGTTGACCACATTCGCCTCGTTAGCTCGCACATGCAAATTCGTCCCGGACGTCGCGCTTGCGCACACGCTCAACTTCCTAAATCATGCCCCACTTTCATTTTGAACTCAAACACCAAAACTCCAAATCGACCTTCAAAATTTACAACTTTTGATTACAATTTTTACAAATGATTCTATTCTATTTTGTTTTGTTTTTTTGTTTTGAAAAATGCAAAATTCTTTGAAATTTGTATGAAATCGCGCGTTTAACGAACAAAAAGAATCTTGTCATAATATTTGTAACTATTGAGAAGTCGCGGTTGAACGAGCTTATCACTGTCGAGCGCACGTCGCTAACAGTCGTCATAAATAAACATACACGCGAATTAGCATGCGAACAATTACGCGAGTTACGTCTCATTAAAGCGTCTTGTTCTTTTCTTTCGCTATTTTTGTAATTGCAGCCGACGAATTTGTGTTGTTTTTTATTCGTATCGAAAAACGGTTTTCCATCACAATAAGCGATTGCGTGCGTTGCATATTTATACGAAGCGGCATTGTGCAAAATAAAGAGTTTTTTTCCTCTCGCAAATCGCTGATACACGATTTAGATATCAAAGTTTTTTTGTTCCAACGCTTTGTCCGCGACTTTTGTAATTATTAAACGGTTTGAGCCAAAGTTTTTCCTTTTAATTGAAATTATAAAGAGGAAATTATAAAAAAAACGCGCAGATCGTGAGTTTCGATAAAAGTTTTATTCCAAAAGGCGAATAGACAGAGAGGAGGAATGATGTAAGACAAATTTTCATCGCATTGTTTGCAAAATCGATGAAAATTTCTCTGAATCAGAGTGTTATCTGAAAAAGAAGTGCGTACATTGCGATTATCTTTCGAATTTACGGAAAAAGATATCGCTCGTTGCGTAAGAAGCGTGAAAGTTTTCTGCGAGAGAAAACTTGTTATACATTGATTTGTATATGGCCTGCCTCGGCACACAATGGCGCGGTTATGAGCACCGACGAAATGTTCCATTCGAGTTTCCAACGTGAGAACGATGAATGAGGAAATTCGCACCTTTTTCACCACCCCGTACATATCCTTCGACAGAACAATTTATTAATTAACTAACAAATTGTTTTCTTTTTTTTTCCATTCCATCAACACAAGCTGAAAAATTACGCGATCACGCAGTATGAATATCTGAATAAATGCATGAAAACTTAGAAAATGAATGAAGAAGGAAATGAATAATAAATAAAAAGGCGACTTTGAATGAGAGAAAAAAACAATTAGCGAGCGATGAGATCTGCAACATTTTTGCGCCAAGTAACGTTCGAATTGCAAGTAAGCCGGTTAATCATAAGCATTTGGAGTTGGAGCGCGCAATTTTTTTCGCCGCTTCGTTTTGCGAGCCTATCTCGGATCTCTTCTCTTTTCGTAATCTTACGTTTCAAGGTCAATTTAACACCGTTTAATGGTCAAGTCGGAGAATAGGCTTGGTAGTGAACACGCGCAGAAGCGCAGAGCGCGCACGCATGCGGTAACGGAAGTGAGAGCAATTAACGATATAAGTGGTCTGCTGGACTCGCCAACAGATAGCATCGCCTTCAAACTCCTTTTCTTCGCTGCTCTCCTCGATGACGCGATAGCGCGACCACGGCAGGTGCTTTTTCGCTCGCCCTTTTCTTCTCTCTACTCTCAATTTCTTTCTTTCTCTCTCTCTTTTCCTTCCCTCCTTTATTTTTTGGGACCTTTTATGTGCCATCGGGATATCAGGCCCAAAAAAACCTTTTTTACGAGTCCAAATTGCGTTGATTAATTTCATCGATCTTGTAGATCGCAATCGTGCGCGTTTAATCTAATAGCTTTATTCCTGGGTACGATTCAATTTTCGTTCGCACAATGTGAAACCTGCTGAAACTTTAATGAGGTTTCATCTTGGATGTTGACTTTGGAATTATTCTCATCAGGTGTTAAATTGCAACCGTTGGATGTACCGTTTTGAATTTACGAAATCTAATTGTCTTTTCTTTTTTGATTTTTGATTATTTTCAAGATCAAAGATATTTCGGGTTCGACGAGGTTGATTCCGAAGGTTGAAAAGCAGTTTTTAATTGAAATTTAATGAGGTTGAAAAGTTTGAGGCCAAGGTGTTTGTCTCGCTGGAAAACAATGATGTATCGGACATGCGAGCCAGCGTGAAACGGTTGACGAAAAGACAGGAAGCGAGAGAAGGTCCCTTTTACTTTTGTCGGTGCAATTCGCCATTAGCTTTTGTTGGCTCAGGATGCAGAAGCCCGGCAAAAGCTCGACTTGACCGCGGGTTAACCACATCCTCTCTGCCCGTCGTTGGCTCCCTTATTTTTGTCCCGTGACTCGCTGTTCTCCGATTTCCATCGAATCACCGGTCGAGATTGTTTTTGTCGAAGCGCAAATCGACAGGTTCGCCTCCACGACAGGTTTTTCGTTCCATGCCTCAACGACGTTCCACTTTGAGCGCGTAATTAATATCCAAATCGACGTGTTACACTTTCGTCCGACTGGGCCTTGTTTCGGGCCCATTTCGTCCAATTTTAAAAACGACCACGCCTCGTTGCCCCTCGGCTTTAGTCGCTCAAATTGGTGCGATTAAGAATTTCGTCTCGTGAGCGACAGTTATTCATTTTCTTTTAATCGACATTAGAAATAGATGGGCCCCTTTTGTTCGTAATTGATTGTCCCCAACCGAAAATAGAGCCCGAGTTGCCATCCAACCTCAAACTGCTTGTCACGCTTTGCCAACCCTTCCTTCAAACGATAACTATAACTTCCTTTGTCGACCAAATTGTGGAAAAAAACTCTCTCCTTTTTTTACATGACGAATCAAATATTCGGTAACCTTTTATTTTTTGCCAGTTTAGTCGTTTCGGAAATACAAAAGAAGATACGAAAATTGTACAAAACTGTTTTGCAAAAAGTGACCAAAGGAAATGAGAAAAAAAATCTTTACAAAAACATATTAAGATGGTTTTTTGGTAATTTGGAAATAACAGTTTGTTGGAAAGTGAAGATGAGAAATGAGGTATGCAAAAGAAGAGATAAAAAACGTTGTCGTAAATTTAGTATAATATATTTTCCATGTAATAGTTCTTGCTATGTAGACAATATTTTACAAAGCCACGAATCGTAATAATCAATTTCAGCCGCGAGACACGGTATCAATCGACGAGGGCCCGTCGAAAACGAGTCACCGATGTGCACGCATCGATCACGCTTTTGGTAGATTATCATTTTATACATTCATAATACTGGTATTTCGTCAACAGCCATGCCGACAGATAAGACAACACGATCAAAATTGACAGTCGCCAATTTATATTCCAAACTATTTTTTTCACCTTCGAGTACACTCCAAACATTTTATTCTTGTTTCATTTTTTTCTGATATTTGATATTGTTGATAAATTTTGTCATCTTCGATTTAAAATTCTTGATCGTGAAACTCACTAGTTGACATAGCCTGACTTGAAGTGTTCCAAAAATTGGAAAAAAATAATTGCCGCTCAGGTCAGCTTTTTGAAACGTTGAAAAACACATTTTGCCTTCCGGATCTTCTTTCCTTCACAATCAATTCTTAAATATAGACTTTTTATATAATCATATATATAATTTGATATATTCATTTACTTTTTATTTATAATATACTCGAATTCGCATGAGCGCTTTCTTTCATACGAACATTTTTTTTTCTATTTACAAATCTTAAATTTAAACGTGTCTCGTTTAGGTCTACAAAATACAGCCTAAAACACTGGGACGTATTTCGGTATTTACACTTAATTTATTATCACCTATAACTCATAAGTACACGTCACATCAGGATGCCGTTCTCAATAACAAATAAATACAAAAAAAAAACAAAATTTCATGATCGCAAATTCACCTTTTTCAGTCGCTCTCGTGAACGTTTTTTTTTCAACAACCCGATTTGCAAATTTGAATTCAATTTTCGTGTACTTTTTTTGAATGAGAATTTTGTGGAAATTTTGTTCGATTTTTTTTTGGAATCGGATGGTTAGAGAAGAAAAGTCAGTCGATTTTTTGGCGAGTGACGGAAAAGTTGTTTTGCGATCGTGTAAAAGTTTACAATGGTCGGAGGGTAACGTGTGTACACACGTTACGTATACGTAACACACACGATCGGTCAATCACAGTGCCACGAAACTCGTTTGCCGGCTAAAACAAAAAAAAAGAGGTCGCTCGCAACACGTAACACAGATTGCGACAGAAAAATGATTCAAACGTACCCTAACAAGTAGCACAAACGACACGAGGACTCGTTTTCGGTGTTAATGCATATCACAAAGTTCAAAAAATTGTCCAACAAAATAAAAAAAATAACAAAAACAATTTTTTTCTCAAATCCAGAAATTAGGTTTACATTATTTCTGTTTTTTTTTTGAATACCGGTACAACAAATTTGACGATCGTTTAACTTTTTTACCGTCGCAGGATCTCGCGGTGCGAAATGGAACGGAGCAACAAAAACCAACACGGAAACAAAAAATTCTTCCTGCGATCAGCAAAGGTGCGCACTCTTTTTCGTGTCATTTTTGCGAATCGGCTCTTTTTTCGACAACCAATTGGTCTCCAGTTAGATCGTTAACCGCACGATACATCCTGCTAACGCATTTCGCATCGGAGACAGGATGCACTGCGTTGTTGCGTTTCCGTCCTGCATTTTTAGCCCCTCCGTTCTTCGGCACTTCCGAAAAAGGGAAGCGACATTACGAATCAGATTGCTCCTTCCCCAACCGTTCAAAACCACCAAAATCCAAAAAGCCAACAAAACCGTTCGCACGAACTCCCGTTTATTTGCATGGCAAATAAATCAGCTCTTGTTTATCAATTCTCAAGATAAGTAAACAATAAACCAAAAAATAAACAAAAAAAAAGGAACGAAAAAACATCAAATTTCCAAATTCGAGTCTTGAGATGCGAAAACGGACTTTGACATTTCCGTGTTTAAATTTGATAGAAGGTGTGATGAATGTACAATTTACACATCGTGTATGCTTTCCTCGTCGCTGTCGGGTTTGATGCTCGTAGGGGTGTCGTCCCTGGGCGGCGTTGCTCTTTCGAGACTCTTGCTTCGGTCCCTGGACATGGCGTTGCGTTGCATGTTTTCTCGTTCCCGCACGTCCAGCATCTCGGGACTGTCTCTGTAGTAGCTGCTGAGGTTGCTCAAACTCGAGCTGGCAGCTAGAGTGCCAAGCGACACACTCGGGCCGGCGAGCATCATCGCCGGCGGGTACGCTCGGTAGGGCAGGGGTTTCTGCAGGGTCACCGCCGCCGAGGCTTGTCGGTAGAACAGCTCGTTTTGGTGGTGCGCCACTGCTCCGGGATAAGGCCAGTAGGGCGCCGCTGCAGGGTGTGCCGGAACGCCCGCGACTCCCGTCGCGTACAGTCGCTGTAACGCCACTGTGTAATTCTGCTCGGACATCAGTTCAAATCCTACGATCGCTTGACGTTTCCATTTTGTCCTGAAACAAAAAAGATGATTTTTTTGATTTTTGAAGAAAACGTTTTTTGAAGGAGATTAAATAAAAACCTGGTAATCAGGAATGAAAATAAATTTGTTTTTTAAATCGAGTTGGAAAGAAGTGCATCCCTTGTAATGAAGTCATCATGAAGTCTTGCAAGTTTCTAAAGGAAAAAAAAACGAGTATAATAAAATAGGCAGCCCTCTGATTAGTCGAACCTCCCCCTGGATAAGCTGACGATTAGACAAACAAAGCAGCTTGGAAATCGAATGAGAGGCAGCGCGATCTGAAGTGCGATCAAAGAGAGCTTCCTTTTGGGATCGCGAATTTCGCGACGGCGGATGCGACCGCCTCCGTACGTGACCGGGTCTTCCCTCGGTATGTAAATCGACAGAGACAATTACGGGCAAAACGGCGTGGCGTGTCGGCGGGTGGTTAGCAGTCTGCCCGGCACACTGCGGTGCTTATTATACTAACAAATAGTCTGGCTCTCTCCAGGCTAATCATCCAGTATCGTGCTCCGCTTCGGACGGCGTTAACTTTGGTAGCCCAATCGCGGGGGTCGCCCGGCCATAAAGCTGCCGGGATAATGCGCGCGAAATTGCTACCTTTCAGACCTCGAGCCTCGTGGATGACGCGACTCGCATGCACATCTCGCTGCCGTTTCCAGTCCCGGATTAAAGGTTACTACTGCCACTGATTATTTAATAAGTTCAACCGGGTGTCACGGCTGCCCACAAATTGCTCACGACGATTCATCGCACGGCTTTCTACTTTGTAGATCTGATACACCTCAATTTTCAACTGTTTATTATTCGACAAACGGATACTTTGCATTTTCAACTGCTTGAAACTGATCAAATTTGTTTTATTTTGCAGGTATTTTCAGTTTTAAGTGTTTGTTCGTTGTCGATTTTCTTTCAGAATTTTACCGCGAAATTTTTCGGTTTAACAAGTTAGATAAGTTTATAATAGAATAACTTTTAGTTGATTGAATTCAGATATGAATTTTGAGTTCAAAAATTGAGTTCATTTGAAAAATTTGTGGATGATTCGTTACACTGACTTCAGTTTGACATCCTTCAAAACCCCATTCATAAAATTCGAACTTGAAGGGGTTAATTTTCGCTCTCTTTGAATTATAAAAGAATCATTTGAAGATACCGAAAAAAAAAAAAAATTAAAAAACAGGATTCTGTCGAGTACCAATATGATAGGTGGGGTTGGATTTGAACACCTTGCTCTTCTCAGGTATCTTATTTATCTGGGTGCCTGGTTGGGAAACCCTCTCGAAAGCGAAACGTCATAGGCGGCACGAATGTGGGCTACCCCGGGCATTGTACGCAATCGGGGTAGTAAAATCGTTCATGAATTTTAAACAGCGCCGGCTGAATCGTCGGGCGCCGATCATTTCTCATTTGTCGTGGTGCGTGAAACGGCCAAGGGGTCGCGCGAGCGTCTCGATTATGTGATGAGTAATGCTTTTTAATATCCCTTCTCTCGAGATGTGTAACCACTCCAAAACACCCTTAATTGTCGTGTTCGCCCATTGTCGTCTCTCGACGATTGATTTATGACAGAACCGGGACGCTAACGGCAGCGTCTTCCACGATAAAACCAAAAGGAGCGATCAATTATTGTTGCAAATCGTCCGCGACATTAAACTGCAATAACATTATACACCCCGCGCGCTCTGATTTATCGTCCCGAGGCTAATTTCAGAGTCGCTGCGCTCGAATGGCCTTTTTGTGCAACGCAAATGCATAATTGTCCGCCGCGGCGAGAAAACACTCGTCGCGCTAATGAAAGACAAGCTCTGAATTGCACCGGTGCGACGAAAAAAAAACCCCGGCCGAGTATTTGTGATGCTTCATCCGAGTCGCTGCGGTCGCCAACCGATGCGGCACTAATGCTCCGCCACTTAGCCAATGATAGCCAAGCTCCAACGAGGATTAACACGCATATTCCATTATCTAATACAATTTTACTTTGCAAATTCGTTACCAGCTTCTTTCCTCTTTTTTTCAGCTTTTCTTTATAACTTCATTCATTTATCAAATTCATTATTTTGTTCAGTTGTAATTAAATTTATTTCTTCATTGAACTTAAACTAAGATTTAGTTTGTAATTTTTTAGTTTCCTGTTACTTTTTTATTGACTAGTGAAAAAGTTTATTTTGAAAATCAAATTTGTTGAATAAGAATTTTGAAAAAAATGTGTATTCGTGCTTTGATTAAGGTGTTATTAAGGATTAGTGATATGGTTAGAGTAGAATTGAGGTTTATTAAGCAAGAAAGAGTGAGTTAAAAAGGACGAAACAATGCGACTGATTGGCGAAGTCAAATAAAAGAGCCGCGGAAGTCAATCCGAAAAACTAGCAATGACAATTGAAAGGAGCAGCGGAGTTGTTTTCTCGGTCGCTTTTGCACGAAATGTAGACTCATTTTATGACATTATAAGCGTGAGAATGCACGATATGGTGTACACCGCGAGCGGAAGGAGGTGCCTGCGCTTCCCACGCTGCTGCGAGTCTGGCAGCGTTATAACGGGCCGCGCGCGGCTCCGCGAATCATCCCGATCGCAACTGCATCGACGACGAAACATGTCATGCGACGAGGTCGACGGAATTTCACGAGTGAATGAGGCTAATTGGAGAAAAAAAAATACGTCCGATGGTTATAACAAGCGTGCAACCGCACGCTGGTGCCTACTAACAGACAATTACTAGGTGTATCCACGTCGTATGCGCCGGTGAATGGATTGGATAATTATTATGAACGCGTCATTTCAGCGCATTACACATTTTGCGTAAACTCGCGATTAAGAGAAAGTCTGCGCTTTTTCGTTCAAAAATATCGAGTCGAGAAATTGAACGGTTTGATTATTCGAAAACGAAAATAGTCGGAGTTTTAAGAGTCGGTTTGAAAGTGAGTTTTGGGTGAAAAAAAATGTGAGGATTGATTGATCTAAGAGGTGGAATGGAAATTTAGGAAAACGGGAATTGTCGAGAAAAAGTGAATGGAAGTGGGAATAATAAATGGTGACAAATCTGTGCAGCGAGTTTCTTAAACATAATCCATTATAGCTTTAGCACGTTGTAGATTTAATCGGAATAGAGTTGTAAGTTTCAACGAGCATATTTGTCTCCGAGCGAAACAACAGCGCCGTGCGATTTTGAGATCGCATTAACATCGCGTCTCCAGTCGTGACCGAGTGAGAGAAGATACGGAGCCGTCGCAGTGGCGCCCTATTAGGTGTGGCTTGGCGCCCAACAAAAAGAAAAACCCTATCGAAAAGACGACAAAAAATCTCAGATTACTATACTTTAAATCCCTTATTAACTGATTCATATTGATTCCATCGACTAAAAAATAAGCCACATCCGCACTTTTTATTTCAGCAATGTTATTGAAATGTCCAAATAAAAGTTTTTGTTAAAAAAATCTCTGAACTATTGTTTCTAATGTTGTTTTATTTTTTTTTTTCAGAGTCACAGCACGCGCCCTTAGACTTGATCTTTTCCCTGAACGAAAAATCATGATGTGGAAAAGTCTCGCGTAATCATGATCCGGGGAGTTGAAAGATGAAAGAGCGAAAAAAGAGAGCGATCGGTGAGACGATGTTTCATTTTCCTTTTAATTTGCTCGTGCGGCGAGCGGCGTTCTTTGGCCGCGAAATTCGACAGTCATTGCGTGGCGTCTGCGCAACACGCCCATCAGGCTCTGTCAAAAACGGGGCCTATTAAAGCGGTCCCGAAAATTTCGACACGCTCGGGTACCGCGGGAAATTCGAATTTGACGCGCCATTGTTTTAATCACCCATCGCTTTCAAGAGGCGATCTCTTTTTCTTGCGCCGCCGCGATGACTCGGCTCTATTAATTGATCGGTACTCCAGCACAACCCGCTTGTTACTTTTCTCCTTCAGTCTTTACCTAAAACTACAATTAATTTTTTAGCCCCACGATACATTTTATCATCCTTGGGTTTTTTTTTCCTTCCTACCGAGTAATCCGGTTCGTTTTGGTTTAAACTGTGGTTGATAAATATTTTCAATTTTAATAACTCCCTAATCGTCCCGTAATGATACGAAATTTCTCGTCTGGTAGATGAATTGTTTCTTTTTTTCTGTTCGTCTTGTTTCGTTCACCTTTTTCTCATTTTCTTTTTTTGTGAAATTTTTGAACGTAAAAAATTTAATTAGAAAAAAAATTGAATCAGCTCTCTGTTATTGTTCGGCGTGAAATTACATTGACTTTCCGGAGAATGATTTTCGGTTATTTTTTGAGCCGATGGTTTTCATATATGAAAAACGTGTCAAGGTTTCGTAATGATCAAACTGTAACAGCGAGCTGGGAGAAAAAAAAACACCCGTGCGGTGGTATCGAATGAATTTGTATGCCCTAAATACGTGCATTGAATCCCCGCAAGTTTCGGTCACGCCGAAACGCTAAAATTTACACGGTAAACGAGCTGCGTAAACAACGGTTTTGTTTGCTCCAATCATTTTCATTACGCCTTTCGATATGCCAACCAACCGTCAGGATGTAAACGTCAGCAATAACTTGAATAATGAGATCGCTCGAAATTCCGATCGGTTGCTAAATCTTTTAACTTCATTCATCTTTCTAATTCATTCTGATCAAAATCTTCACTTCTTCGGGATGCAAATTTACATTCTTACTTTCGCAAAAAGTGTCAAAATTTGCAAAACTTAAACGTCACTTGATTTTATGTCGAAAATGAAAAAAAAAGTGGGAATGATTGTTTGTATGAAAACTTATTTACCTTCGGTTTTGGTACCAAGTTTTGACTTGCGTGTCCGTCAACTGAAGTTTGGCCGCGAGTTCCATCCTATCCTGGACACTGAGATATTTTTGCCTCTCGAAGCTTTTCTCCAGCGTTTGGAGTTGATGATCCGTGAACGCCGTCCTCGCTTTTCTCTGTTTCTTACTTTGGGCTGAACTCAGAGAATTCGAAGGACCTTTTGGGTCATCCTCTTTACCACCTGAAACGTGAAGAAAAATTCATTCAAGTATAAACACATGGAAGGGAACACAAATTTTGGAGTCAAGACAGTAGTTGGACTTTCATTTGTGGCGCGCGAAAATCGATCAGCCCCGGCGGCACATGGCGAATCGTATTCTTCGTTTGGGTTCTTTTGTTTTCCGCCTCTCGCGCATCGCTTTCGCGATTGGCTGGTACGCGCGATTGGTCCACGCAGACGCGCTCAGACGCTGCAAATTATTCTGGGCTAGGTCAATCTCTCAGACTAGATCTCAATTTTAACTACTTCTAATTATTTTATAATTAGAAGTAGTTAAATCATTCATTCGTCAAAATACCAACGAAATCTTTCTATCATTATCTTTTCCGAAATCAAACTTTTTAGTTTGTTCCGCTGGAATTTTGCAAATGAAAATTTTTTGACAAATATTTTCAAAAAATATGAAGTAAGAAATGATAAGTATTTTTGGTTCCTTTTGTGGATTTGAATCTAAAGTTAGAGATTTTGCAGAAAGAAAAGGATAGAAAGAGAAAGAGAGATAGAGAGAGATGGATAGAGAAGACAGAAGAAGATTTGAGCAGTTAACCAGGCTTTGCGTAGCTTGGATCGTGGATAGTTTTAAGATTCCCGAGAGGAAGTGGAGTCTCGCGGGAGTTGGCCCGTTTGGAAAAGTACCTAAAGGTTCGTTGTCGCAAGTCCATCGATTGGAACGAGCGGGCGGTCCGGCAAGTGCCGGGGTTCGCGCTGGCGCGACGGGGCCGGGGCGAGCAGAAAGCCCCGGGATATTGAGTTAGCCCAGACGAAAGCACAGCTCTTAGCCCCCCGTTTGATCGGACAGATTCGCTTGAACGCGCGACTACGGCGCCATCTTCCCATCGATCTCACCAAATTTGGCTCTGCCAAAAACTTTTCCGCCCCCGAAACTTTCGGCTCTTTACAAAATCTTCGTGTGTGATCCACTTTAACTTCTTCTCCTTTCCAAACTGCATACATTTTTCACGACAGATTTTCGTTACGGACGTGTTTTTTTCACTCTCTTTTTTATCGGAAAAAAATTTTCGACCGATCTTGTTTCATGACATTTTTGTTATTCTAGTCGTTTGTTGGGTACTGCTTTTGCTGTGTGTAGTGTGTTCACTGAAAGCGGAGCTGCAATTCTCGCGGTGCAAACGGGTTCGCCCGCCTGACCATTACCGGCTATTTCTACTCGGACTTATTGATACGCGATACCGCGACGTCGAAGCTCGGTCGTGACAAACTTTTGCAACCAATGAGTGCACCGGTGTAAGGTGCTTCGGGTGTCGGTTTACTGCCACTTTCCTGCGATCGCAACATTCAACGATAATTGCCATCGGTTGAGGATATTTTAGTCTCTCGGTTACATCACGGCTGATGGAAAATAACCGATGCATTTCATACCTGTTCCACATAAGTTAAAAAAATAACAAAAAGGTTTTAACTTTTTCTTGTCCATCAATTTTTTTACTTTGCATTTTACCTATTGATAGTTTTGGGATGGAAAAGTTTTTGAATGGTTTTAGAATGTTGTGCCAATGACAGATGATTTAGTAGCAACAGATGTGACGATTTTTTTTGATAGTTTTAACCGATAGTGATCAGTAATTTGATGATGCAACTATGAAGTGATATCAATAATGAACGAGATAAATTGGAGGAAACGGCAATAAAGCTTAAACCCTTTAAATTGAAGTTGATGTTTTTTGCCTCGAGAACGGTAATGTGAGACGTAAGGGTCAGATTTAACCCTACAGGGGCCACTACCCTCGTGTACGACAGCGACTGTTACAAGTACCAGCACTCAGGAAAAAGCAAGCGCGCAAACACGATACAAATCGAATAAAGTCAAATGTTATTACGATACAACATTTTGGCGAAGAATGAATTACTACGGATCTCAATTTTCAAATAGCAACATTTAAAGTACCCAAAAACAAAAGGAACAAGATTTTCAGGTTGGAATTTGTTGTGTGATTTAGTTTCGATTTTCGTTTGTTTGTTTTTCGGTTTCGTTTGTTTTGAAGTGTTTCAAGGGAAAAACAATGTTTGTAATGTTTAGCAATGAGTTTAATATGATTAAACGAGACTTAAGAATCCGTAAGAATCCTCTTAAGAAATGAGCCCGACAAACAAACAATTATCGAGTTTCATCGTCAATAACGTCTATGATTACAGCGGGCGCTGAAAAACGCAACGCCAACTTCTGATGATTAGCAATGAATGCTGAGGAAACTTTAGATGTAAAAATTGATTGCGGTATCGAATTAACCGGAGCTTAAGGTATCGCGAGGCGTTTCTCGAATTTCACGTGGCATTCCTCGTCGTCAGCGACTGGGAAGGTGCGCTGCTGCATAAAACGAGACGAAAAAATGCGCTCGCAAAAAAGCCCATGCTTGAACGCCTGCAAAAAAGCGTACAATCGCGGTCGTATTGCGCAATTGCGACTTCCTTAAATCGTATCGTTTCAAACCGCAGATCAAATCTTTCATCGGACTTTAAGTCTTTTAAACAATCGAGGGACAAAAAGTTGCAAACAAGAAATTTAACCGAGAGAGAGAAAAAAAGAGAAATTTAGTTTAACGAGTTTTGCAAGGTTTCAGGAAGAGGGTTATTTAGAAATGGACGGGGTTAATTGGCCGCAAATGGAATACAAATCACGGATGAGGTAAAGAGGGGGATATCGGCTAGGATCGATCGCAAATTCGTGTCAAGATGGGGGCGAAAATATTAGCGAAGTATCGGAACGACCTTAGGCGATTGTCAGGCTACGAAAAAGTGCCCTTGCGAGGCCGACGCGGTCACGCGAAACTCGTGTTAGCGACTTGCCAAGTGGCCTCCGATCGACGGTTACACTGCGCCGAGGGTTCCGTTGTATAATGCCCGCGACTAAGTAGGAATTTTCAGACTCTTAAGCCATTACGAGGAAATCACCAGGGATTTCTGCGAATCAATAAACTGCATGCAGTTTATACTTCAAGTCGATGCTTATTTTATTGCTGAACCTAGTTTCCTACTGAATTATGGACTTCAAAATTGCTCGCTTTTATATGTACAAATCTCCAAGAAAAAAAAACACAATAAATCCAAAAAATCAACTCCAAATCATGATTGTTGCTAGTTTTATTTTTGCGAAAAAAAAAATGTTTTAGATTAGAGAATAAATTGTGAGAAGAGTCGGCTACAAACGTGAGTTTAGAATTACGGATTTGGGTTAAAAGGGTTAAGCCACGAGTGTGCATAAAAATGCGAGTTTAGCTAATTCCAAAGCGAGGTCAGTATCGCAGCGGGGTGAGGACGTCAAATCAGCAGCTTTGTTACGAAATCCAGAAAATCTCTCGACAAATCCCAATGACGACTTGATCCATCGCGTGGGCGATTTGCTCTCTTTTTTTCCACGACATTTCATGTTTCTTTTTTTTCGCAGCTGCATTCTCCACATAAGTAAGACGTAAAAGGCGAACGGGAGAAGAAGTACAGAAAGGGATAAGAAAAAAACTGTTGATCCTTTGACGTGGACGGTATTTTACATACGGAGGACGTCGCATTATTATGCCGTCTGCTGGAGAGAAGAAATTAATCTGGAGCGAGATTGTGTCGTCAGGGATGACAGCTAGAGGGGGGCGGCGTTCGACGCCCGAAAGTACAATTCTAATCCGCGCCGGGATCTAAACGGTTGCCAATCATTTCCGGTTCTCGGATTAGCCGTGCGAAGTCGCAGACGAATAAGTGTTCTGGCGTCTCGCGTGAAAGTTGCGCGTATAATGGCTCGAATGCTTAAGCGGATTATACGCGTCGTTCTCTCAACACGCGCCCGGGCATTCATACACACGGGAATCGAGTTTTCACGCTTTTTTGACTCGCCGAGCCGAAAACCTTACCGGGGCACCTCGACGTTCCCTTTT
Source organism: Telenomus remus (assembly GCA_020615435.1). NCBI lineage: Eukaryota > Metazoa > Arthropoda > Insecta > Hymenoptera > Scelionidae > Telenomus > Telenomus remus. Next base: position 3,621,703 of record CM036342.1, on the reverse strand, counting down.
CTCTGCCCGATTTGTCACAATGCGACATGCGTGTCGCTTCAAACGGAAGTCACCCGGTTGTATACGTTTTTAAATATCACCGTTTGACAGTCCTGATCGATAGAAAGTACGTTTCACTTGTACTTTTCAACCGGCCACCATTTTTTCCGACAAAAATTGTTTCAAGTTGTATTTTCAGCAATCCGTTTGTTTGAACTTGTAGATTTTAGAAAAGTATTTAAAATCCCCAAAATTCCATACATTTTTCAAACACATCCTTTCGTTAATTTCTTCTTTGTTAGTTGTTACCAAAATTAATATTCACAATTGAACAAAACAACTGATTTAATTTTTGACTGTTTCACATAAATCTCATCGCACACTACCTGAGAAAATCTTCACGCTCATAACGATTTGCCTTTGTCTTTAACCGAGCAATATCCATATTTGTTTGTCACGCTAGATTATCGTCTCAATCTTTTCACTTCTAATTTGTTTTGTTCAATTTGTATTGTTATTTCTAATTTTAAACACTTTTCGAATTTCGTTTACCCATTTACGTCTATAAATTTAGAACAATAATTTCTTCTCATAATGGTTTTATTAGCTTCTTGTGACTAACAAATACAAAAATGTGAACAAAAGTAGGATGCCATGATGGACAGCTTTAGCACTTTTGTTATTTATTAAACAAAATAATGAACACAAGTTGTTCGTTCGTTCGATTCGATTATACTTTGTGTTGCAAATGCGAGTTTGATTTCGAACTTATGTAAAAATGAAAAGCGAGATAAAAAATGGTTCTTTAAAAGTATGTAAATTTGCGTGAAAAAAAGTCGAGCACAATTTCGCATTACGTAACCACGCGAGGACAAAGCACGAAAACTTATGTCATTTATCATAACTGGTGTTGCGAATTAGCGCGCAATCATGCATTTGCAATAAGTCCGTCTAATCATCATCGCGAGGTTTTTTCGCTGCCTTATCCAAGTCTGTTGGACATGCTAACGATTAGCCGCGCAGTTAATTGTCGCTGATAAAGCTCGGGTCGGCTAACTCGAACGTGTTATTATTAGGCATAAAAGCGGACTGATAATGCATATCATCCGTCCGGTAATGAACATGTGTTTAGGAGCATGTCGAAAAGTCGTTTGCATTTTAGTTAACAATCAAAATCACAACTGCAAAACAACAAACAAACTCGGTTAAATCAAACTGAAACTAATTTAAACAAATTCAACATTTTTGGAACATTAAAAAATTGAAGTTTCAATAACAAAATGTTTAGTTTTAGTAAGGGATGAAGGGGGAGAGTGAGAGAGAAAATGAAGTGAGAAAGAAGACAAGAAATTTCGCGACTTCCGGCAGGGATTGCGGAGAAATCGGTTGCGATCTAATGACAGCTCTGCGGCGTTCCTTGGAAGCCGTTGGGTAACGTTTATGGCATTATTAGTCGGACGCTTTAATAAGCATCGCCGAATCGAAAGGGACACAAAAGGGCCCGAGTCTCGCGTACGCGAAAATCAAACAACAAAATACGCGCGGCACCCCGGCGATGAGCGCGGCCAGGTATCCTCCCGACACACGTGAATGAAACAAATGAGGGTACATAATTAAAGCGTTTCGAACGCCGAGGCCCAATTTGGGACCATTAAAGTGCCTAAACGTTGTCGGACAAGGCCCGCGGGCCCGACACGTTTATCTTTCTAAAATATCAGATCCCGAGGACGTGTGGCACCGCGACCGTCGGCACTCACACTCGGCCCCACGCATCCGGTCGTCAATCGGCATCGCGTTTACCAATTATATCCCTATCCATAACAAATCAAGCCAGAAAAACCAAGTACCCAAACACACTTCTACGAACGGGCGAGCTTTCGGATCGTTAGAGTACGACGAAACGAGATCCTAACGACTCGACCAAAAAACTGATCTCCGTGGCTCTGATTAGCCCGTGAATCAGGCACCGAAAATTAGAACCTCGCAGATTGCATCGCTTCTGATGACTTTGCGCATCTAAGCTCCAACTCTTTAAGTGACGGGACGGACGGTTTGCGAAATTGGGGAAAAGAGCGAGTCAAAAAAGAGGTTTACCATTGGAAGACACGGAGACAGCGTCATGATGACTGGCATCACTGTCCTCGTCGAGGGTGCTGTTATTGTGCGACGATCTGGACTGGTGTCTAATACTAAGGTCCCTGGGGGTGGACGGGGGACTGCCCGGGGGTTCGTGGTTCTGGAGACTGGACGGGCTGGAAGCGCCAGCGAGGATGTCAGTGATCATGAACCTCGAGCGATGGGGCATGGTGGTTGCAGCATCGCCAGCCGGGCCGTTGCCGTTGGAGAGTCGGTCGAGAGCGGCGCCGTTTCGCTCGGCCTCGAGTCGGTGGGCTTCCAAGCTGGACATCCTGCTGAGGTTGAGGCCGTTGGCGGCTTGTGCGGGGACGCCACTGAGTGCGGCCACGTGGTGGTTCTGTCGATGGTGATGGACCGTCATCACGGGAGAGGGTGGTTCCGGGCTTAGGGCGCCTGCAGGTGCCTCCGTCGCCAGCCCAGGACTCGCGCGGTACCTGGGGGACAGAATTTTGGTTGTGTGACCTTGAACTACCGTCACGCACTCGGTCAGAGGGGCATCTCACGGTGAACAGTTCGCAGTTGCTTGTCGCACTCTTTGCACCAGCGTGCGCGCTCACACAGCACGCAAATCACCTCTCGGCTAATGAGTTTTCGGCACCGGGTCCAGCCTGCCGACACAACACACAACCGGCCGCACCAAACTGCATGTGCTACGTCGGACAACTCGGGAGAACGGAGACCGTGCATGCATCTGCCTCGTAGCTCTAAGCCACACTGAAGCCCGTCCTCGCATTAATCGGTCGGCTTGCTGGGCGGCCATGGCGCGCCCTGGTGCCGCCTACCGTGCGCCCCACCGTGCCGCCGCCGCGGCCAATCGATGCCGCTCGCCGCTCAGGTCTCGGCCAATTGTACGAGCCGTTGCATGCCACTCGGCACCGCCCCGGTAATTTGAAATGTGTTCCAGCAGTAATTCGATATAAAATTGTAGTTAATATCTTTCATTATAGTCGCGCTTTCGGGGCCGATGGTGGGGTTGAGACGGCGCGAAGGGGGGCGCCTCCGTCGCAACCCCCTGGTCCGTATGCCAGCTCGCCTCTTTCTCTCTTCGCTTTGACTGTTTGAGGAGCTGCTCCTCTCTCGCGAGACGTGAGCTGGAAGTGGAAATGACGCCGAGGCAGTCGCGAATGTATTTCTACCCTGCTGAATTAACGAATCCCCGCTCTCTCGCTCTCATTGCTCCGGAACGCCAGTTTCAGCCCCGTTAACGATTTCGTTTTGACCCTGGAACTGCAAGTTTGATGCCTTTATACGTACGCCTCTCGAGTATGTGATTGCGCACGATCGCATACTAAATTGGTACTGATATTCTCACAAGTTCAACTACAATTCGTTGGTTTAGTTTTTTCCAAACAAACTATTTAGATCACATTTGCAAATAGGTTTATTCTGAAGGTTTTAGTAAGGCCTTTTTTTCACGAATAACAATTTGTAAATCAACTTTTAAATTGATTTAAATTCGAACCGAAAAAAATTGTGGATGATTAGGTCAGAGATTTCTTGTTAAGGGTTTGATAAGGCCAGTTTTGGTGATGCAAACAAATTGATGTTGTTGAAATTGAACGAAATGGTTATTGATCTGATTGGAAAGTCTGATTTGTAAGAGGCTGTTTCAAGTTCGAAAAGCAAAATCAAATTAGACACGGTGAAGTTGTCGGGAACGGAAGAATGACAGAAATTAGGGACTGCGACATCATTTAATTAGAGGGTGTCCAAACGTGGTTGGCACACACAGACAAACAGGCCAATAATAACGGAGTACAAATTGGACGCTGTTTAGTAGGATGTTTCTGCGTCACATATGGCGGTCGAACGAAACTTTGTCACATGCTAAACATGAGTCTATTAAGCCTGACAGTTATGTCATTATTGCATGCGGTTTTCGGAGTACAATGTGGACAGTTTCGTCATTTCAGTTGTTTTTTTTACAAAGTAGAAGTGAGAAAAAAAATTACTGAAAAAAAGTTTAAATTACTTAGAATAATGGATACGTTTGTATTATGATTACGTTTCACGTTTGTTCAACTCAATCGTGGCGGCACTCTAATGCAATCGAAGCCTTACCGCAATAAAGGGTTAACACGAACCGAGTATAATTTATGGCTAGGTGATTTAAAAATGTCAACGGTAGTAAAATATGTTGCTCAACGGAAGTTGTTGTAATTTTTCATTACAAGCTATTTTCATTATTGATTAGCACTTTAAAAAGCGCTCTAAAAAGTTATGATATAGTTTTTTATTCTCTTAAAAAAAAGTAACCTCGACCCAGAACAGACAAATATTTACCACTTTAGAATTTCCGATTTTCTAACAAAAAAAAAATACATTCATGTGTTCTTCACTTGAAAAACGTCTTGAGAAAAGTTACAAAAATAAACAAGAAACAAGGACAAAATGGGAAACCTCATCAATCATTTCGAATCATAAAAAATAACCCAACCGAGCATTCAAATCAGATCATTATTTAAACTCTACAAAGAACAAAATAGCCATTTCTCTATTTAACAATCACAAAATGATTACTTCTTGATTACTCGGCAACGTACTCGACAATAATGCGAACAGTAAATCACCCGTCATCATGATTAATGGCCAGGCGAAAACAATTTTCGTGGCAATAAACGACGATTCCGATTTTGTCGACGATTCTTCATGATTTTTTTTTCGTCGTTGTTACGGAAAATAAGTTTTCCGCGCGCGGGTTTAATTGAATACGCTCGCGACACATCGTTTACAAGTCATCATCGTCGTCATCGCGGAGTTACGAGAACTCATCCAAATGTAGCTACGCGCGGCGAGAGCCACTTTGTTCTCTTGCCAGTGGAGAAAAAAAAGTTAGCAAAGCTTGTAATGCGACCGTCAAGCCGTGACAAGCTGACAGGAAGGCACAAGAACGTGAGCAGAAGCTCATTTTGCACGCAATGTAAAAGTACAAATATGGCGTGTAATCAGTTTTTACCTTGCTTGATGGTATTAGTGTATTACAACATTTCCAGATAAAAAAAAAAACATAAAATGATGTTTGACTTGATTCAAAAAAGGATCCACTCTGTTATATTTTATAAATCAATTCTAAAATTTCAAAATTAAAAAAAAATTTTTGTCAATTTTGCAGTTTTTCAAAATAAAACAAATTGAATTCTGATTTTCATTTTGTAGAATTGTTGAACGTTTGATGTTGATAAAAAGTATTTGTTTTTTTTTTAATTACAGATAAATTAAGTTTAATACCGGGTGACTAACGCGTGCAAGAATCGCAGTGTGGTATGGATACATATGTGCAGGCGTAAATGCGAAGGCCCTCGGACTCGTACACGGCTCTAACCATGCCCGATGCATATTCATACGGCCATACATTATACCGAGCGGGGTAGACCACGCTGATCTTAGATTAAGGTAAACGCCGGTTAAGTTAACGGCTGAACTCCATAAGTCGAGAGAATTCGCATGCGCATTGCGCTCTTATCCGAAACTTCAGCACATTATTGTTCATGTGTTGTCGCGCAATCTGTCTTTTTGCGTTTGCCTAGCTCCACCAATACACGTCACATTTGTTTGTGTACCATTTTTTTAAATCCGTCACGCATGCCGTTATCAATCCCTGTTTCAACCGGTTTGATAACAAACTTAGAGTTTATCATAAATTATTAGTCGAATACCCGTTTGCCTTATGGTAATTGAGATTAATTGGTCCAATTAAAAACACTCTAATTAGTACACAAAAAAATACTATCGAACAAAAGTTGTTTTGACAATTTTTCACAAACTGTTTTGGAGATCGAATTTTAGTTTGAGTTAATGAAAGTTAATGACATTAATAAAGCGAGGTTGAAATCAAGATTTGTTCAGTTTTTATTGCAGTGGAGGTTTTCACGTTTTTTCATAATTATACTTTTTTGTAAAAATTACGAAGCGCGAGATAATTCGAACATAAAAAATCAGAGGTGTATTATGAGTATCAAACGATTGCCGCAAGTCGAAAACTCGCGTCTTAATTATATCGCATGAAACACTTATTTCACTTGCGATAAGATTTCGCGGAACCCGCGAGCAACAAATTACAATTGAATTAATCTAACTTTCTAATGTTGAGCGGCGCTGCAACGAAAGCGATTTGCATTAATAAACGAAACAATTAAAGAGGATGGAGAGTAAAAAAGAGGAAGGTGCGCAGCTGAACGCACGGCTGACACTTTAATGTTATTCAACTAGATGATTATCCATTACATGCACAATTTCTGAAGTATGATTTATTATTTTTTTATTTCGCTTAATGTATGCACGCACAAATTGGTGGGGATGTAATTGTGCGAGCAGGAGAGCTTGCATTTTTTTACTCACTCGCGGCTTATCCCTCTCGAGCGACTACAAAAGGTGGGTGCGTGCGTGCACGACTTACCCTGCCTAGCAACTCGATCTGATCTTACGTTTGTTATGCTAAGTGCTCATTAGGATTGTAACGTGTTTTCACGACGGACAAGCCGCGCGGAAATTGAACCAGCTTTGCGCAGTTCTAATTGCTTTTCAAATTGTTTTCAAATCGGCTTTAGTTTACATCTAATTTCATTTATCAGAAATTTCGACATTTATTTTTACGATTAAAAATTTGTTTGGTAGTTTTTTTTTGTGTGCAAAAAGTGGTTGAGTTGAAGTGGACTTTTTGGTATTAAGAAAATGATGAGTTTGAAATGAATGAATATTAAATAGGTTGGGAAGAGCACTTAAGTTTAAAATATGAAAACGCGAGGATCGGACAAATCTTTCGTCGATGATCCGCAGGAGCAGCGAGAATGACAGTTGTAAATTATCCGCGAGACGAGACGACGGCAGATCGTGTTACGTCTAAGAGCCTCCATTACGTGCAATTTGCATTGATAGCGAGCGCCTTAAAACCAAACTAAAAGCTACTTTGCCTCTGACGCTACTCAAATTTCAGCGAACGTCAACTTTCTCGCTATTATTAGACCGATTGGGCCAATAATCCGCGCCATTTACATCAATCGTCAACGATTACGAGACATTCGAATCAAACAGTTTCGCACAAATTTCACCTACAAACAAGTTTAATTAAGTTTCAAAATGAAAATAAATAGAATGTAAAATAAAAAAAGAATGTAAAATGAAAAAAAAAGGTTAATAGGAAGAGGGGTACAGAAATAGAGATTTAATCGTTTTGAGGAAGTGTGGAATTATTAATTTTTGAGTAAACACGCTGTTGGAGGTGTATAAAAGCGGGAGGCCGAGGAGAGACAATCGTCACGGAAAGACAAAGAGGGACAAAAAGGGGCATTAAAGATGTGTGAACTCGATAAACGTGCTCGTGAGCCAGGGATCCGTGAAAAATAACGAAATTTGGTTCGAGGGCCGGGTACACCGATTACGTCCATTATACGTTTATCAGCATGAGAAAGATCTAGTGCACCCCACTTCTGGGCGCACGAACTAATTCTTCAGCCCTAAGCCAAAGAGGCCCTCGATGTGTCACGACGCGTTTGCCCACATTGCAATGGCAATCATAATCATAACAAACGCGATATAATAATACGCGCGACCGCATGTTTTTCAAATAATGACCGAGCACTGTGTGTGCCACCTGCAGGAAATCACTACCTCTAATGCAAATATTATCTTAATTGTCGAGCAGCACAATCGACGTCGCATGAAATCATTTGACTTTTCCACACAAAAAACACCTACAATTCAATTTCGTTCAACAATTTCATTTATAATTTTCTTCTTTTTTTTATAGAAATAATGAAAATATAAAACATATATGTTTTGGATTATAAATGTTGTATGTTTTAGATTATAGTTGAGGGTTTATAATTGTTTGTTTAAAAGTGACTGTAGACAATTCATGTGAGATAATAGGAAAGTTGTAAATGACATAATCAGAGCGGTTGACTGTGAGGCATTGTTGGGGAATTATGATTTTGATATTGCATTCATCGGGTTGAAAGTCGGGTGACAGTTGGGTTTGCTAAGACAATTGCGAAGGCGCGGAAGTCGTTGGGCGCGCGGAACTTGGCCGCGGCGACTTCTCGACATTGTCTTGACAACTTAGCGGTTATTTTACACGCTGTTAGCTCGGTAAGTTAGTTCCGTGTTTACCGCTGTTTCTATGCTAATGAGCTTGTCTCGGGAGCGTCGGAAAACAAAATCTAGATAACGCAAGAGGTTACGCCAAGACGTTGCGACGTCTTATCAACAAAACAGGCGCCGTCAAAACTTAACTCACTTATTATGTTGAACAAATTCGCGCGCTCAACCAATTTACGACTCCGCTTAACGATAATTAACGTTTATTTAGCCATTTTTCTTTTTTCAACATTTCCACATCTTAATTCACCCTTCCTTTTTCGATTTTCAAGATTACAAACTTTGAAATTTTAATTCCTATTTAATAATTCCATTGTATCCTATTCAAAGTTTGATAATTAAAGATTAAAAATCTGATTTAGTAATAAAAATGTTTAGTAAGAAGAAATGATTTAAAAAATGAGAAAAGGAAAAAGGGGAAAGACGTAGAAAAAACAGAGCGAGTTATTTCACTATTATGCACACGAAGACAGGTGAAAATTTCACCTGAAGATTTCGCGCGGATTCGCGACTAGCGAAACACCTCGGTTAATGAAGCTGCATAAAAGTAAACATAACGAGTTTTTTATGCACGATACAATTTGCTAATATTTAATGAGCGACGTTTCTCCCAAGCGCGCTTTTATATGCTGTGTGATGTAATTGCTTTTAATTGGTTCAGTAAAAATGATTTGTTTGAATATTAGGTTAATAAAGCAAGCATTCATCCCGGGAAGGAAGTTATGTGAGCCAAATAACTACTGCTTATGGCAATTGTGCTGTCGGCGAGGAGAAAAATATTGTTCGCGGCCATTGCATTTTACTTGATGCCCCAAGTTCAACGACACTGCTAACCAGTTTTTTTTCAATATTTGCATCTTTCAATTTCCACGCAATCACTTTTTAAAGGTTAATGATAATTTCAGTTTTGCTTACTTTTTATTAATGATGTTTCATTTTTTGATTGACTTAAAATTGACGTGAGAACATTAAAACAGTTATGCAACTTTCGTTTGTTTCTTGTTCTGTCAAATTTTCAAATTTGAAGTCAAACAGAAAACCAATTTGACAATTTGCAAAAAAAAAATAAAATTTTATGAGCCAAAAGTGGTTGAAAATAGGAAGGATTGTTATATAAATAATAGTCATGCGAACTAAACTCTTAATTCAGCGTAGACAAATAGCCGATCATGCAAGCATTACGTAAATTTGGTGCGATCGCAGAGTTTTGTCACTCGAACAACGTCCATTGACAGTCATTTGTATAATGCTATCCAATTACATTAGCAGTTGCAGGGAAATTGAAACATAATTATTTGTCAGCTGTCAAAAGTGATACATCTGATAGCAGTCTTTGTTATCTCCACGAATCTGATACCGCTTTTCATAACAAAATAACAAAAATTTTGAAATCACAAAAACAATTGCAAACAATCAGCCAATTATTTGCCGAGTATTTTTTCCAGCAAATCCTCTGACAAGTTGAACAAATTATAGACCGCCAATTATCAGATGATATCAAACGAAAGGAAAGAAAAAAATGTCAAACAAAAATCGCGCAGAGCTGCGATAAAAATTAAACGATCGTGACAATGGCACGGCTAACTACTCGGCAATTAATAACCATTATTTCGATGACGCAATGCAAAAACAATTGTTTATCCGTCATAACGACCGAATAAATGGAATAACGCGGGGCAAAGATGGAGGAAACGTTCGTCCTTCTGGCTCTTTGGTATCAACGCAATCGCGCAATTAAGTCAATTATCGCCGGCCAGTGGAGAAATGAACATGCACAGCTTACGTAAAGTAATTGGTCGACTCTTCGCGGATTTCCTAAAACGATAATTAACGAGTTATTAAGCGCCTGACTCCTCATCGACGTGCTCATCGATGCGCTGTTCATTTCGCACGAATTTCATCAACTCATTATTACAATCATCTTCGCTCATTTTTTTTTTTCTACAAAGATGCGAAAATTATCAACATTATGCAATCAAATATCTTCTCAAGTTAAAGAAAAATAGTCGCTCATTATAAAATGTTTCATTGATTTGTCAGAAGTCATCCTCAACCCTCGACTCTAAAAATAACAAAACAATAAGTACAAATTTTTATTTTTGAAGATTGATTAAGTTCAGGTTTAGTTAGTTATGGTTTAAGCAGGGTTAAATTTTGGGGAAAAAGTTGTTTTTGATTTCTGTGAATGAGATTTTGATAGGAGAGAAAAAAATAGTGTTTCGTATAGGCACACGAGCAAAAATGAGCGCATGCGCAAAGTTAGGTGTGTGCACGAGCGCGTGAGATCTAAGGACAGGATGCAATTACACAGGCTTTAATGTTATCGTTAAAACAAAAACCCCGGCGGCCATAATTCACGGTTCTCATCCTGTCGCCAAATCGAAGCGCGCTCTTTTCAACGCTCGCGAACCGTTAGACGTTCACGCATTCGCAGAACTCGCTGTATTTGGTTAATCGCGTTATTAATTAGCAAAAAGAGGCGGGGGCAGTGCATTCTTGCAAAATGCGAGATGTCCTTTATTGAGCGTGAAAAAAGTTTAAGCTCGCCATTTAAAGTTGCGAGGGGAGACCATTACGATGCGATGTGCTGGCTAAATTTTTACATCCCTTCGGATTTTTTACTCGCCGAAGAATTCCTTAACGATACTCCTTGAGGCACGCATCACGCGTGTTTATGGTCATTGCAATTTTTGCCGCTAAACTTTTGGTCGAGGGAAAATAACTGCATGCGAATTAACATGAACGTTTGAGTACTTTTCGAGCTTAATAAGAATACAGAAGAGGTTTTATTTACTGAAACCATGTCATAGGAGATTTAATTTGCAATGCGCATGTTTTTCGTTTCCTGGCTTGAGTGTACCGTTTTGTTATAAAATAATGAGCGTAAACGATTGTTCTATTTTTTATTCCATCTCATAACAAATTGAGCTCCATTTCACACAATAACAAAAACGTAAGTTGAAATTATTTTTTCTATTCGACTTTTATAAAATGTCAAAATTTTGAATTCTGAAAATGCAAGTTTAATTTGAACGATTTGGTAAAATGGATTTCTGGAGTTTTTGAAATGCAAAGCAAGGATTTGTTTCAAAAGAAAGGACGATTTTTTTACAGTAAACATATTCATAGCATCGCTTAAGTTTTACGTCAGAGTCGCGATACCCGAGCAGTTGGGAGCCACGTCGTCACGGTAATTAGCGTTATGAAGCGCGCTGCTTACCGCCGATGACTCTCGGATAAGACGGTGTACTTGTTATATTATACACACGTTCGGCTAACCACGATGCGAGGCTATAGTTCGTGAAAGCGGCCATTATCCAGTTTTCCTTTTCGCAACAACGTTAGTTTCTTGAGACACGCTGAACCCTGTCCCGGAACTCGCCGATCAACGCCATTTTTCATCATTTCCGCAAGCGCCCGCGCGCCCATCAATTTTAATATGCTAACGCCAACTATTACGATTATCCAACCATAAATCTAAATAGAAAAAACGAATGCACGTTTGTGCAGCTAACACCTCGCGTTTAACGAGTGCGAAAAATAATTGTTAGTACACAAGGGAGCGAAATCACACAACATACCAAACAATTTATACAATTTTCGGATCAAAATTACATTTCCATTACAAACATTAATTCAAACTAGAAAATTGTATTTGGAGAGTGAAACACAGGATTTTGAAAGAGAATGAATGTGCGATGCAACAAATTTTGGGTTTTATTTTTTGTATTGGACCAATGAAGCGTGCGTAAAGTGTGCTTTTATAGGGACGATAAATCTGACTGTCTGAGATCGCGCAATTACACTTTCCAAGATATTACAGCGTCGCGTTTCCTCGGTCCGCGGGCGCGTTAACTTTCTCGATTATATTTCATAGTACAATGCGCTTCCGCATTGTCGGTCGGTCTTGTTAAGTATCTCGAAATAGTGAAAACTACGCGCGCATACCCATCGCTGCTAGTATATTGTCTGATCAAAATTAGATCCTAAGACTTAATTAGATCGCGTCTATCTTTTTGCCTGCACGCGATAAATTATATCTTTGTCGTTGGCGTTTTTCACATGACAAACAAACTGACGGTGAAAGACGCGCGTAACCACAGGGACAGGGGGGGCAGGGGGAGGGGCGCATTGTCAGGAAGTTACGCTGTGCATCTTTACAATTGACTATTGCAATAATAATGAATAACAATGATTTGCTTTTGTAATAGCTGCAAATTTTAATTGACACGAATGAAATCGCGCGACATAATAGTGAGAGAAAACGCGCGAGTATTAACGAGGATCTATCGTTTTGGCTGGTGCCACATAATGCGCCGTAATTAAGACGCTCGTTTGTTCCTGCACTGTTGGTTAATTCGACAGCCCAATTGATTAGCCGATAACAGCATGTGAAACTGCGCATACGTCTTACGTAAAGTGAAACACTTGCTCCCATCAACCATTTCGTTGCCAACACAATAAATCACTGATCTCCAATTCGATTTCATTCAAATTTCAATCGGATGAAAACGATCAGGCCAATTTTTTTGTTCAGAAGTAAAAGTGAAAAGAAAACCCGGAAACATTTTCCAGGACGACGTTTGTTAAGTCATAACTTAGATAGTAATGATTAGAAAAACATAAAAGAATGACCTTTTGAAAATGATAGTTTTTGATAGTTTTTGTTTTTCAAAATTCGTCGTATAGTTCGAGGGGAAAAAGGAAATCTGTTATTTGCTATTGCCGATTGGAATCAGATAAAGAGATTGCGCGATTATCATCTTGCAAAATTGGCATCATCGGGTTTACTTGCAAGAGGAATTCAATTTTCAAATCAATGGCTGATGGAAAGAAGGGGAGAAAAAAGAATAGGCGCAATGACGGAGGAATGATGATTACGAAAGTTGAGCTGCGAGCCTTCGACAAGTATCTGATTGGAAAATGGCCATTACCAATCGAACGCGATCCGTTTAATGTTTATTGCATCTCGCGTGGTGTACGCGGCTCGCATCTAGATACGAGTTGCATGATTGCACGTCTCAAGCTGGACCCATGATGGCTGCAGAGAAAACGCGCGATTGGTTCATCGGTAATCACCGGGTACCCCTCCCCCTCGCGCTCGTCCAGCACCGGCCACGTACGAGGAGTTATCCTCGCCACCGCCGCGCGTCCTGCCCGTCATTACTCGAGCAGTCTTTTTGCAGCTCGTTTTGTTCTCCGCGGCATTTAATTTGAATCGTCACTCCCCCGGCCTCCGCCTTATCTGCCATTTTATATTTCCTTTTTTTTTTCCTCTTTCTTTATCTCCACCTCTTTGGCTTGGGCTCGGCGCATTTTCTTCTCGCGTTACAACCGTCCATGCGACCTAAACGCCCGCCAATTTTCATTCCCCGCGAATTAATAACTGCGATTACGTTGATTGGCCTCGGGAAAATCCATTTTATTCACGTAATCACGTGCCCGCCATTATTTCTCCATAGAAATTGTTAACTTAGTAGAAAAAAATTTGAAAAAAATAAAAAAAAATTTTAAAAAAAGTTAGTTAAGGTGATTAAAAAATTAGAAACAGGGTGGGGGTTAGTGATTCAGGAGGACAAATTGAGTAAATGAGGAAACAAAAAAGGATTCGGGCTGGTATTCAATTGACCCCGGTTTGTTTGCATAGGTGTATATTAAGAGTTCGAACACGAGTGAAAGGTATTTTCGTATCCGACGAAAATCAGAAATGCCTCGGGTTGGAATCTGGTGCGTGGGCGTAGACCCATGTTTACGTGACTTTACGACAAGCTGGCAGGACGGATTTGTTAACTCTCGGTTCTAGTTTTCAATAGCGATAACGTGATGTAGTGGCGCCGGATCATGTTGTCGGGCGCGGAGGAAGATGCGGCCCCAATGTTGGGGCCCCAAGTGACGCGAAAACAAATTGTGGAATCCCGCCTAAACATGAAAATCGTATTAACACTACATTCGGCTGTATAATCTATGGCAGCTCGCGATGAAACAAGAGCCGGCTCACCATTTACATAACGCACAACAGATTAGCCGAGTTTATTTTCGCCAAAGTGATCAATTTGTATACTAAGGCCCACCAATCTAATTATCCTTGATTGGCACTCCACTTAACAGCTCAACCTTTTACCACTTTTTTTGTCTATTACCAAAATCAGGATCAGCTTTTTTTGAAATTCAAATTGAAACTTTTGAAAAAGTCATTTGGAACATTGTTAAATAATCAGAAATCAGAAACGAGGATTTCGTAACAAAAACGAATTGACTTAATTTGTGATACTGAAAAATTGAAGTTAGATGTACACAAAGTGGACAATTCTCACAGAAGATGAAGAAACAAAAATTAAAAGAAAGGAATAATCTTGGGTCCGAAAATGTTTTGAATGAGTGTAATTCTGGCCGGAGGCAAAAGTGGCTTTTGCGGCCGATTCTTTTTTCCCATACTATAAAATTACTCGAGGAGAGACGAAATGAAATGACACAGTCGGATTATCTCGAAAACGACTTATTAAGGTCATAAGTGCTCGGACGGCCGTGCTCGGGCGTATCAGAGCCCCCCACCCGAACCTCCCGTTTGCCGGCACCGAAAGCGAATGATATGTAATTTCAATAATCAATCGCATGAACGTCGTTTAATTTTTATAATGATCGCCGCTTTCATGGGAACGAATAGAGCCCGTGTGTATACCGGCAATGAGCGGTCTGAGTGTAGGAATAGCGAACAAAAGAAACAATCCAGAGCAAGCAGCGCGATTCCAAATTATAACCTATGAGGGGGCCCTGCTTGTTTTCTGCCTAGATCCTTTTTGGGCGCGAGCAAAGTATAGTGATGCTCGTGACCAATGCCATGCACGAATCAATTGTCATTCGATAATAACACGTACCGCGATTTTCGGCCAGACCCGATTCAGATTCTAGTTGAGATGGGTGGGAGTCACGAATGCTCCCATAGATAACGTGTCCCTCGCACTATCCCTCTGTGAAGGAATTTCGAACGAAATAAGAAAAAGGGTTTTCGTAATTATGGACCAGACATTTTTGCAAAACCAAATTATACCCAACGGGAGTCGTCCAGTTTTTTCAATCTCTTTTCTTTTGGACTTTTGAGTTCCAATTTTCGAAATCTACGTTTGTTCACCGGCAGATAAATTGTTTCAAGTTTCTCTCGAGTACAAAAATTAAGGGATGTTTTTTTTCTTTTGCAGATTTGTTTTCACTACTGGATTGGTTGGGAACATGTTGGCGAAGAAAATTGGCGATATTTACGGGGACTTTGGAAAAACGTAAATCGGTTGAACGGTGGGTGGATAGTCTGCATCGTGGCCACGGCAGAGAGAGATTGCAACGACCAATACTGCACGTTATCTAAACATGCAAATAATGAGCGTGGCTTATCGACGCACCGAAGAAGATACAACGTCTAATTACGTGAGTTGGCCGCATGCAAAAACTCCCACTTGCAAAAGTGGCTCTCTCACCTTGAACCGTTTATAAACTTTAATAACGCTGCATTAATCATTCGGAAACGAAAAAACGAAGGTTTTGCATTGAATTATGGAAATGGCCGAGCGAGAATTGATAAGTCGAATTAAGTTTTCAACGTCTTCAATTTCTGACAAAATCATTTCAGATGGATTTGCTGGTTTGTTGGATTTGAGCGCGAGTTTAACATTCAGAAAAAGCTTTTGAAATTAGTCTGGCCGTTTTGAATTTTGTTCTGTACTGGCCGGGCCTTCCATTCACAACGCGCGGGAATTTACATCGTAAAATTAATCGGCTATAAACTTAATTGACATTACACACACAGCGGCGCGATTAAAAAGCCATAAAACCAGTTTGGGAACTTGACAAACAGCCAATTTGAGAACAGGTTTCATTCCTCACTGGAAGCATCGAATCAGTCAAAAGCCTTTTACACAATTTCGTCGCTGCGAAACTACAGCCCGATCGAGTGTCCTTGTCGCGCGGCCCGGACTCGACTAATCGTATTATGTTGTGTTTGAGCAGAGAACGATGAAGAATAACGACCGAGATAAGAGCCTGAAAGCAAAATATTTGATTAGTTCTATTACTGAAATCGCGCCGGACAAAATTTATATTCCCATGACGTTCACGACACATCTTCATTAACTACGCAAATTATCGTATAAATGACTTTTTGATAGCTCCGTATTGTACACTTCCAATGATTAATTGCCCGGCGCGAAACAAAACTGATAACACCTCCGGTCCGCTCGAAAATTATGCACAAAAAATTTCAATCATTTTTTTCAACTCCTCTTCTCTCTCTGTTCGTTTATTTTATTTTAAACGTTTTTTAATCTCGAACTTTTTGCCGATTAGATGGAAGAACCGTTGGTTGAATGGATAATGAAAAAAAAGTCGCCATGAATGGGAAGCAAATTGAAATGAAAAAGTCAGTGGAATATAACGTTTTATGACTATGTACAGGAGGATGTAACGAGAATAGTTGGAATATATACGACATGTATTTGGCACGTCTCCCCCTGTGTGCGGACACGAAACGAGCGTTGGACACTCGCATACGCTTAGCGTGACAATTAGGTGATTTTATCGCGAGCAACAGCGGCGCTGGGTCCCCCTCGGTATGTACGCTAGAGCGCTCTCGCGAGCCCCCAACCGAGCCGGAAGTTGCGGCCTCGGGGTGGGGGCAACCACCACTTCCGGCGACGCTCATTAACGCCCGCTCAGCACGGATTTGTTGCCCGTAATTGTGCCCGCTTAATTCGATTTGATGCATTGCACTGCATTTCCCTGCCGACACTTTCCTCTTTCTCTTTCGCGCCAGACAACCAGTGTCCACAGTCCGACACCTGTCAGACCGTGTCTCGCACTCCTTCCTCTCATTTTTCCCTCTCTTCTTTTTTTTGTTTGCAATTTTTTCGCTTTAACATTTTCAATTACACTTTTTGTTTTCAAGGTCTCTGTTTCTGGCTTCCATGGAACGTTATTGTTCGAAAGAAAGGTTTCCTTCTGTTGTACCAGATGCGAACGCGTAGAATGGAGTTGGAATGAAGTTTCATCTTTGATTGTTAATTTGTCGAGAATGCCTCCAATTACTAAACACCGGTGTTGCCAATTTTTGGCCGGATATCTGTTACATCAACGCAGAAAAGGGCCTCGCAAAACGAGCGGATCTCATAGCGCAGCCGCGGGCGAGGACTTTTATGAATGAAGCCGCACGCAAACTCCAGGCCAGGCTAGGACGAATTCTCGGATTTCCATCGATCTTGATCCGTTGCGGGGACACTGCTGTTTTTTACTCATCATCTCTGGTTCTTTCAAATCAACGAGTTCGGATGAAAGGGACATAATCGACATGTGCTCTCGGGGGCTTCTCAGAACCAAGATTAACACTTTGAAGTCAACGAAATTACAAGTCAACTTTTCGTTGCCGCGCTCGAAATTTTAATTCGCTTTTTGAATTGTTTTTCGGTCTGCGAGTGGGAGAGCAAACTGAAAAGGTTTTTTTTATGAATCCGAAAGACACATGTGGTTCGAAGAATTTGGAGGAAAAAAAGAATTGTGTAACAATGCGAGCGAAAAATGTGTTTGAGCGACACGAGCCAAGGGTTTTGTCAATGGGAACCGATAAAGTGATAATTAATCAAGTGACGTTTGCTCGCGCCTTGTGGGAGACCGCAAGTCATCAATTCTGAATCGCCCCGTTGTTTTGAGCGTCAGCCTCCCACTGCGACGCAAGATGCCCGCAACAATTGAAGAGGCGCACTCTCCCAAATGAACATGTAAGAATTAAATCGCGTCAGGAAAAGTGCGCGCAGGCGACAGATGGTGCGGTCTTCGAGCTGGGTTACTTTTATGAGCCGCTAATTGAGCGCTCCGTTTTGAGAACAAGAATTTTGGTTTCGTAAGAGAACGAAACTGTAACGTAATTTGAACGATGCAAAAGTTGTACTTTGTCGCTGGGATAAATGTTGCATGATCGCAATTCGAGGAACAATTTGAAATCTTTTGCGAACAAATTGACGTCATTTTCGAGCTCTGTAATTGAATTTCTGACGAGCAATCAGGTTGGATATGATGTTACCGTTTGCTCGGACATGAATAGATGTTCGATCGAGAGTTATCGTGATCGGCGAAATCGCTTGGACAAGCGTTGCCGAGGCAAATTGGTTTTTAGAAACGGGGATCAAGGTTCAAAGTTATTGTGCATCGAACTCTCGCGTGATTCGAGATGTTTGCGAGGGGTGGGTGTCACTCTTTTTTTACCTTCCTAATTGTAAATGAATCGGTGGTCAATTTAATTGAGGATAATGAGTGGTAATAAACTTTTGATTCGAGTCATGATTTTCTGGCCGCATTTTTTAGAGTTCTGGGAAAACCTGATGGAGAATGGTTGGTGCAGTTTTGATTCTGATCAGTCACGTTTCATAACATTTGTTGAAATTCAAAAATTTTAATTGTTCGTTATTTAGTGAATAGAAAGTATAATCAGATTATAATTAAAAGTAACTAATAGTATTTTTTTGCAATTCAGAATAAAAATTTCCATAAACTTTTTTCCATAAACATAAACATCTTCATAAATGGCGCATTATATAAGAAAATATATATAATCATGTGTACAGTTCATAACAATTTTCAGGGTTGGCTAAGTTAGTGGAAAAACCTAACGACGCTACAATAATAGCGAAGTGAAAACGCCGGATTGAAGGCAATTCATAATTTAACGCCGTGTAGCTTCGTTCGAGAACAACGTTTTTGATGATTAACTTCAACTCATGCACAATTTTCACAAAAGCGCGTGATTCGGACAATTTCATTCATCCGCCAAGCTTCATTACAAGTATTTATTCCGTCATTTCAACCAGTTCTAATTTTTGAATTACCAAAATCTGTTTGACGCCACGGGTACAATGGAACCCAGCCGAAATTTAACCGTCAAATTTACACAATCAACCAAAATAGCCGTACTATTAGGAAACAAAGGTACGATCATCGGCTGCGAACAATTTTTCCACACCTTCGAAACCAGGCGTGAACAAATTTTCCGAACTTTCTTTGAATCGAAAGAAAGGAGAAACAGAAGGCAAAAAAGGCAAACAAAAGGAGGAAAGGTGGGAAAAAGTTTGGAAAAAAAGTGAAGTTTAATTAGATGATTGTGAAGGCTCTCTCGCCCTGGACAAAGGCGCGTTTAATAAGCGTCCGAAATGCTGACTGTCGCGTCAGCAGGTCGACCTTTTTCGGGTACAATAGTGTGGCCAGATGTCGGGTACAGGTACCGTGGCGCTGGTGTTGCGCGCACGTTCGCTCGGCCCACCTGAGCCTAATTGTTATTTAATTATCGTCGTATCCGCCATTGCGGTTTATACGCCTTGCCGAGTCAATGATTAGCCGAGCAGCGAGTGTCCGCAACCACCCGCGATCGCTCCGCCCGGATACCGCATTTACTGCATTCACGCTCATTGTTTTAAACCTTTCATCATAAAGCAAACTCTGTGTATAGCGTGCCATTACCGCTCAGCAGAAAACACTTGTCCTCCCACAAAATCCCCGTTCATTATTTTCAATATTTTTCCATTGAAATATTCCATGGAAACTTTTGTTCAACCTCTGGTTGCGCTTTTAAATTGTATTTTTATTCTTCCTATTACCATAATTCATCTCGAATTATGTCTCAACATTTTACAAGCATTGAGATAGTTTGAAGATGTATTTTATTCACGGTTAAAAACACTTAGTAAAATAAAAATTGAGTTTGAAACAAAATTTTTTAGCAAAGTTCGAAAAAAGGTAAAGTTAAAGATAATATTACAACTTGAAAGGTAATTGGAGTGAGAAATCCATTTGAAGATTTTTTTTCGTTTGGTTTCGTTCGCTCGAACATTTCTTCAACTGTAATCTCATTTCTCGGGCCGTCGCATTGACGTCATCTGCTGTCAGAAGATTGTCAGGAATTGTCAGAATGAAAGTATATAAATATCGTTAATAAGCGTATACCGTTTGCTACCGTAAGCGCAGGTTCGTGTCTTGTTTAAATTTGCATTCGCAAAAATGACACTCCTGACAACGATAACGCATCACTTGCTTCGCTGAGCAGGTGAAAAAGTGGCCGATGATGGAGTACTCGGATCTTTGTATTATTTCAAAAACAATTCGCATTTACATAATGACAAATTTCAGATAACATTTTTTTTCTCCCGCTAATTACAAAACGTCGTACAATCTTTCTTCGCTGAACTTTTTACAATCTTTTTGACATTCGTCTGACCTAAAAAAAATACAAGTTTGAATTTCTATTCCACATTCAAACTCCATTCTAAAGTAGTACACTATTTTATAAACGAAATGAAATTCATAAAACCACCTTTTTTACAAAGTTGCAAATAAACTTTTGAGAGCAGAGTTGAATTGTCGTTACTTTTCAGATCTGAAACAATTGTTTATAAAAGTAACGAATGTTTATAATATGCAAATAAAAATGGAACAAAATTTCGGAAGATTGTAGTGAAGATCGGTGAGATTTCTCGTCTTTATTACCTAACAAGGATCGTCGGCGGAGGTCGATGATTGATGTTGGAGGCTTATCAGTGACACGACCCAAGTAGATAGCCCAATCCCGAACCTCATTAACACTACATGAAATGCTCGCATTATCATTATTTGTATTTAATATCATTCGCGCTCGAGTGCACTGTCAGAGTGCGGTTTAAGAGAAAAGTGCCTGGGGTTTAACGGCGAGCGCTGTTGAGTTAATAAGAAAGTAATGTGACATTACACTGATGCTTAAAACAACGCCAATAAATAAAGAGAAATTGTTCTTGCGACAGAACCCGACTCGAGATAGCATTACAAGTCGGCAACCATGGCTGCATATTAACTCAATTACATAGAAAGTTAAGCGCGTAATTTATGTTCTCGGTTTTACGGACGTTTTCGTCGCTTTTGTTGATTGTGTCGTCACGATCCATCAATTACTTTTTCGCAAAAACTTTTTTTTCATCGATAATGAGATAAAGCAAGTAACATTCCTTCGTAGAATTTTGAAAAATGGCTCTGAATAGATTGGAAACAAATTTTTGGCTTAACGGTGCAGTGTCAAGAACGGCCAGACATCTTCATTTTGGCTTCATTGGCTTCGAAAACGGTGTTATCTTCTGGAACTTGTACGTGATTTATAAAAGCGTTAACGTGATACGCGCATTTCAGAAATTAATTGACGCCGAAAAGTGGTTCCAAAATAAACCCACTGGATTCCAACTTGCAATGTCAATTTGCCATCGGCATTAGCGTCACAACAGCGAGTATTAATCATCCGACTTTCGTCACCTTCTGATTTCAATTTTGTTTATCGTTTTCACATTACTTTAATTATTTTCAACATTCAGTTTATACGAAGTCGAAAAATTTGTTGCCTGACCATGTTCACTTAGGTTTTTAAATTGTTCTCGTTTGAACTGACAGAAGAACAAAAATTTGAAAAAGAAAAAACTTGTCTGAAATCATAATACGGCATTATCACTAGTCGAACATATTAGCTTTTATTGGCACACTTTTGTTTTTTATTTTACACTCGATGGCACCTTTTGCCCTTCTTTATCCTTGCGATAAGCGTCGCTGGACGAGGACCGTCTATCTTGCGTCCTGCGGACGATTAGTATACGTGCTCGCGTTATCTCGACAAAGTCTCGGGGCCCTCATTCCAAGCCGTTGCTCTGTCTCGGCAGACCACCGCACGGCTCTATTTGGATAATCGAATCCTCGTTCCTTTTAAGAGAATATCCTTGTAAACCGACCTCGCTCAACTTGCGCCGCGTAAATCGTCCAATATTTGTTGGCAGCGTCGTCCTCGCGCGAAAAACTCCTCCTTATCAGAGCTTATCGTCTAATCATTTATCCTTCACTTTGTATAACGAAACCGTTGGAACTAACTTCGAATCCAAAGAAAAATGTGCTGAACTTTTTTTCCCCATCGATGGAATGCGCGCTCAAGTAAAGAAATCCACGAATCTAAGTTAATTACAAGCTGGAATTTTTATTATGTTTAGAGTCTCAGACTGATACTAATTAAGACATTATGTGCTGGTTCTTTTATCTATTCAAATTTACGTCGTTAATTTCAGAAGTAACTCAAAATGAAATATTAACTTTCAAAAGAAGTAACAAGTTTCGGTTCAATTTTTTGCTCTACAATTTGTCTTTAAATTGTTGAAAAGGATTTAATGTAGATTGTGTTATTGAAATGTTCGTTTTTTTAGTGGGAAGACTGTGGTTAGAGTCGGACCTAACAATTTTCTATCGTTTGAAACTGCAGAAATGGTTGATTCATAGACAAGAGGCTGCTGTGCGAATGATTCGAAAAGTTTCGCTAACGATAGTACTTCGTCGCCGTTGGATTGAGCGCACCGGATGAGCCGTCCACTTATTCAAATTAATATAATAATTCATGCGTGCTTTTTTCGGCATTGTGATTATGACAACGTGGAGGGCAGGTGATACAACGCACTGCTTTTGTAGTTACGGTGGTTTGATTTTGCGTGACTCCGCGCGCAACACGCACACACGCAACGCACAGGTGAATCCTAGACACTCCGAGTCAAGTGCCGCGCGCCGCTCAAACTCCGATCCCTTTTTTTTCAATCATATAAAAACCGCCCGCATTTTAATGCCTCGTTTTTAGTTATTTGCTTTACAAATTTTTCGTCAAACAACAAAAAAAACACAACTTTGCCGCTTTTTGCCACACTTTTAACGTTTTATTATGATCGTTCAGGGGCAATTTTTTGTTTCGGTTGGTTTTATTCGTCATATGCCTTTTGGTCATGAAATTGAGCCGCTAATTAAACGGTATAAACGAGGGATGGGTTTAGTTTTTTTTTTTTTATTTTTGTT
Source organism: Telenomus remus (assembly GCA_020615435.1). Classification (NCBI taxonomy): domain Eukaryota; kingdom Metazoa; phylum Arthropoda; class Insecta; order Hymenoptera; family Scelionidae; genus Telenomus; species Telenomus remus. The sequence continues at coordinate 3,598,627 of CM036342.1, read as the reverse complement.
GAATTTTTTTTTTGACCAGATGATGAATGTTTTCGAATGTTTAAAGATCAAGAAATTGAAACAGAAAACAAATCAATAATCAGAGCAGTTTAGTCGGTATCTTAATTGTTTGATAAAAATTGCTTTTACAGAACTACATTGTTGCAACGAGTGAACTTTAATCAGTGTCAATGAGGCAATGTATCTTCTTTTGATGGAAGTTGTTTTTAAATGATTATTAATTATCGTAATTGGTATTTCAAAACACCATACAGGACAAATCAAAGATATAACAAATTCTCAAACAATTTTTAATGAATGACGTTTTTGCTCATTTACTAGAGTAAATTAAATTAGATTGCAACTTTCAATTTGGACTTTTTTTTTCAAGTGAATTAGGTTGAAAAACATTGAAAATTGTTTGCACCTGGAAGTGTATATCCTGGAGCAATTATGACCAGGTTAAATTTTTGTTCAGTGTCTCTAAATCGTTGTTTTGCAGAAACCGCGGCGTTTTTTGTCTCACTTTTTTTGCGCTAAGTTCTCTGTTTATCCCAAGTCAATTTTCCCGTTTATGACGAGGACGTGGGTTGTAAAAGAAGGTGAGTTAATGGTAATTGCACATTATACATACGTGCACAGGTCAGAAGGCGTCAGCAAATGCAGAAGGATTTAGAGGAATAAAAACACCCGGCCCCGAATTTACTACATAATTGGCGGGACGAGCTAAAGACCTGGTGACGTAACGTTTCTTTTCAGAATAAAAACGGATGGATTGTAACTTTGTCGGGGCTTCGCATCAAACAAAAACTTGCCACTTATTAAAAGCTCGTTTACAATTTCTTTTTTTCCTTTTTTTTCAACAAGGAAAAAAAATAAAGAATAGATCAGAGTGAATTTTAATCTTGTTGTTTAATTTTCAGTTTGTTGTTTTTTGTAAGGTGAAGTATCATTTTTGAACGTGATTGGTGTCAGATTGGTAGTTTTGTTCGAGCCAAATTTGCATACCCAAATGAACAGAGATCGAAGCGGGACTGCGCGGCATGTAATCTTGCGGGGAAAAGCTCTTCCGCGTTCTCGCAGCTCGTCTGGTGGTGGCTAAACAACTATGACTACAAAGTAAAGCAGCCGATACTGCAAGATGGCTTTGCGCCATCGATATTGTCTGCCCAGAACGGCTGCTTATTTACATCAGCCTTCTGGTATTACCGTTAACGATCCGCTCTTTGAGACTGATTAATGCTCGCAAATTAAGTTCTTCTTTCGCCGCAGCAACTGAGCAGCTCAAATAAAAAAGTAACTTCATAATGAAAAAGTAAACGAAATAGACCGCTGTCGAAAATGTTATGAATAATAATCGAATTTGTTGGGTTTGTTCGAAAATAATGTACTCCTCTTTTTTCAGTTACTTCAAGAAACTGATTTATTTTTTTACAAAAATCATCGGTCGTAACTTATGGTGACCCAAATATTATTTTTTTTTTCGTCCAATCAAAACGTCGAAATTGAAAAGAAATGTCAATTTCGGGTACGACAGAATACCGATTTCAGTTACAATTTATATCAGATGTTCGTTGACTGATTATACCGTTGGCAAGCGCAACCAGCCAATAACACGGAAATTTCCACGGCCGCAAAAATGTAAATGTCGCCCAAGTACACGCGACACGTGTATCGACAACGCAACCGATCGCGGAAACAGATTTGTATTATCGATGGGTCAACTGTGTGTCGCTGCGCATCTGCTTTTTTTTCGTCCGGTGCAAATAGGTTGCCAAAAATTCAAACATCCGGTTGGTTGACGTCGCCTGAATGGAAAATCCCGGCGACATTCCGTTATGTCGCGTAACGTTACCGGTCGCGATCGAAATCCGTTCGCGGCCTCCCGAGATTGGCCTCAGAAAGCCGAGCATCGCGTGTTCGGTGCGACAGTTGCCGGCGACTTGCGGTCGGCCGTCATGTGTTCCGGAGGATGCGCTGGCAAGACCGATTCCAGACAGGAACAACAATGCACGCCCGAAATCGCCGTTTTCGCTCGCCAAAAGAAGTCCGCTTCACGCTCAATCACCGAATTGGCCCCTGTCAGAAAGCGACCGCGAAACGTGAACCACCTGTGGGCTTTTATGTGTGAAATTTCGTATTTTTTAGATTCTTTTTTCGCATTTGTTTGTCTCACCTTTTTTTTAGAATTTTTTTAACAAATGTGGGTTAGTTGTGTCTTCCATCGTGCAGACGCGAAAAAAATCTCAAGGCTGTTTAGCGGTTTTTAGTATCACATTTTTTCAAACAATGTTTGAAATTTCAGTCGTTTTGTCATTTCAAACCGACATTGAAGAGTTAGGTAGAAAGAAAATGAACAAAAAGAAGATTTAAAATGTTTATTTTGATTGTTCGAAAATGGTTCGCGAAATTTTCAAGGCTGTTTAGTAGTTTTTAGTCACGTTTTTCAAAAACTGTTTGAAATCTTGGTAAAATCATTGTTCGTTATTTCAAATTGAAATTGAAGAGTTAGGTAAAAGGAAAAAAGTAAGCAAAAGTTGCAAAATGTTCAATTTTGATTGTTTGAGGAAATGAAAAAACAGAGATCAATAAAGAATAATCAACTCGTCGCTGAATAAGAGATACGATTGGAAAATATTGACAAGCAATTGAATGGGTGATAACATGGAAATGATATTCATCAACAATTCCCTTTCAGCGTCACCTGCAAGCGTAAATACGTGTGCCACGAAGACGTCACGCCTCGTCAAAGCACGTAGCATCGGAACCGGAATAAAATATACATGAATTTCTTTCCTGGATATTCAAATTTTAGATCAAATATACCGGCCGCGGTATCGCGACTGGTCCCGAGCCATGAATATCATGACTGACCAAACTTGGCGGACACGTTTCCACTTTGAACACCCAGCCAACGTAAGAAACTAACTGAACCCTGACGGCGCTTCAGATTGCTATATCATTCCCGACAAATGCAATCTCTTTCACATTTCACTACTGCACATATCAATTCGTTTCCATCTTATAAACCTTTTTTCTTCCTTTTTTACATTTTTTTTCAACTCAGTTTTCTGGTAATTGACATGCACAAATATTTTATAACTGAAAAAAATAACAAATGTTGTTAAAATAGATTGCAATATTTGGAGTAAAAAAAAAACAAACAAACGGAGAAAAATTTGTAGTTTGAAGTCATTTATTTTGATTGCGTTTACAGTTAGATGGTCAAGAGGACCATTTTTCATTGAGGGGTATTATGGTTTCACTTACTGCGATTATGAACTGTCGACAGGGCGAATAGATCGATAATGCGTTCATGGCGCTTAAAGCGTTCTGTAAAGATGGCATGACGTCGTAAATTCCCTGAACTATTGTACCGGCCAATTGTGATGACAATGGAAAACGCTGAATCGCTATTTGACTGTATGCCTGAAATCACGAAGAACTCCGTCTCCGGGCTTCTGCGTCATAAATCTATTTCAATATCCCCAGTGTGCCCCTAAGGGCCACGCTATTTGAAATGTTAACTGCGCAATGGGACCACTTTTATCATTCATTATTGTAATAATAAAATCGATGATGTGATAATTGTTTTGGTCACAAGTATCTCGGTGCTCTTTTCTTCGTTTTCGAATGATTATTTGCAATTTATAAAATAATTTTGAATATTCTTTGTTTAGTTTTGAGACTAATAGTGAAATTTTTTTGTTGCAGATCTGCAAAAGTTCCTGAGGATGTTTAAACAAATCAAGATTCGATGGCTTGTTAAGTTGAAAGTTTTTACTTTTTGATTTAGAGACCACCTGGTAATCATAACACTTTAATAATATTCTGAATGGTAATTAATATAAGATATTAATTTATTTTATCAGTCTTTAAAAGTTAACTAACTAGTTCAGATGAGAAAAAGTTGTGAATTTTATTTTATCAATAAAAAATTAACGGTCGATTGAATGATTGATTGACAATTATGGCAAAACAGTTTAAGATAGCAGAAATTTCGTCAAGTAATATTCGTGATTTAGATTCATAACAGTGTTAATGTAACGAAACTTATCTGCCATTATTCCAGACCGTTGCTCATTTATAGAAACTTGCGTTATATATCTAGGTTCTGTGTTTAGCGACACGTGATGACACGTGTCGTAGGGTGCATTTAATTTGGTCTACAAGTTTAGTTGTAATGTGCATTGCAAGTAATTTGTCTCGGTTGCGCCCAAAAAGATAAAAAAAATCATAAATACAAATACAAATAACAACATTTCTTTACACAAAAAATTAACAAACTTAAAACATCAATTCTTCGCATCAAATTGTAATCCAAAAACTTACAAAAATATAAAAAAATAAACAACAGAAAAAGGTACTTAATCTGTTTATTATTGCCATTAATAATCCGAAATGAGCTTCGACCAGAAACAAAACGATTGTTCATTTCAAAAGTCAAACGACGCAGGATGTTTTGCGTGCGAAATTTCTGCTCTTGATAACCAAGTTAGAATTGCTCATAGTTCTTTCAGCAGGTTATTCATGCAGTGTTTTATTTCAGACTTAACAAAAACCGCCCCTTGAGCAATGCTGCCGATCGCTCGCTACCAGTTGCATTTTCAAGCACCATGCACAAGTCGAGTGGCGCTTTTGTTCCAGCAGCGAACGCTTTTGACAGTGTATTTACGTTATGAGTGGAGGGTACGCCGTAGGGGACACCGATGTATACAGTGTATATGGTGTTCAAGTGCTGCATTGTTTCAGTTGAACTGTAAGAATGATTTGACTTATGTATTAATTACATTTATTATAACGACTTTTTTTAAAAATTAACCGAACAAAAGAATTTGTACTATTTTACAAATCAACTTTTTGTTACAAATATTTTGCAAGATTTTAAATGTTTATAATAAAATTTTTCAATTTAAACATCCAATATAAAAATGGCAGTGTAATTTGTGAGATGATAATTTATTGAGAGGTTTAAGAAGATCAAATTTAAAGCCGCAAATCAGTGAAGCAAAAACAATTTTTGGTACACAGTGCATGTATAATGAATGTCGTTTTTTTGTCGGTTTATGCAGCAAGGCATTTGACGCATGGCGTTACAGAGTAATCAAAGTGCCATTATCCATGGGAAATAGTAACCCCTGTGTATATACATATATATTAATACGCAAAACCTTGGGGTCATTAAGAATCACGGTTGTACGTTTGGTTTTCCAGTCAAGAACCCTCGTGAGTGGGTCTAGTGTCAAACTGTTAGAAAAAATGATTCGCAGTTTTTTCATTGAATTGACCCCGATCAAACATTATCTTTTTGTTATTCAAAATCTATTTGACTAATGCAAAAAAACAATCGAATACAAATCAACAATTCAATTTTTCATTTTATTTATTATTTTTCAAATTGAACATTTGTATCATACATTAATAGTGACATATATAAATAGTAAAAATTTGTAAAAAAATGGTATTCAGACATTAACAAATTTATTTAAAAAAGTCTAGCATTTGAGAGGAAGATGATCCCCAAGAGCACGTGTAGAGAAATTCGATCTCTTTCGTGGAGATATTCAGTCTTTTATCGGTGTTGCTGGATAACGTGCGGGGGGAGGAGCAAGGGGGGCTCCTGGGGTTGGCAGCGAATCCCAGCCCATGCATACCAATCGGGCATAACGTAACAACGGTTAACCGCAGCCAGTCGACCCACTGCTAATCAGAAAATCCGAGTCCGCGGAAACCCCAGCGGGCTCCGGCTTCTATGTGCAGGTAAACCGGTATGCGTCATCCACCTCTCGTACACAACCATTCGGCATATCACCACGGTGATGAACAAGTAATTACGAGGTTAAATATCAAGGGGTTAATGGAGAGTCAATGAAGTCGAAAGATTAGCCTTTACAGGAGTCGACTTGGCGTTTAATCAGACATTAACACTGTGATAACAAACGTTGTTTTTCTTTTTCTAATGTTTTTTTATGCAATATAATTAGAAATAATTTTCAGACAATTGTTTGCTAATTGTTTCGTGTTTTTTTCAGGTTCAACTGGAATGGGCTTAGGAAGGTTTTCTTGTCGAGTGCACCCTTTCTCAAGCCGTGGCAGCCGGCATCGAAGTGAACAGCCGAGAAGCACAGGGCCAATCTCTCACGAAGACGAAGTGGGCGCTCTCACGCACGTTAGCCAGTCGTGAAAAGTTAATTGAAGCGCTGCCACCACACTTGATCTAAGCGGGGATGAACTCGAGACCAGATTAAATACATTTAGCCAACCGCTGGACAATTGTTTTCGACCCAGTCAAGAGGGTCGTTTTGCAATTGTTAGCGCTACAAATGGATTCGAAATAGTCGCGACACAATGCCACGCTACCGCAAACCGATCAACAAAGAACCAATTCTCAAATACAACATTCTTCTTCGTTTCAATATTTGTACCACCAGATGGCGGTTCTTCAAAAAATTTTTCAGTTTGGTAAGAAACAAAACATCATTAATGAACAAAATTTGTATTTGTTGCACATTTTTTGTTTTTAAATCCTGATAGAGAATTGATTTAATCTAATAAAGTAGGTAAAATGGTTTATTTAATCACAAAAAGCGACTGTGGATCTTGGAGAAAAAAAAACAATGAGTGGTATTGTTTGTGCAGCGACAAAAGGCGAGCACGTAGCTCTCCCCCGATTCCCAGCTATTCATTACCGTCCTGTTTCAAAGACGGTGTAAGAATATTTGATACCAGCCGCAATGACGTAAAGGAGAGCATTTGTCCGTGCTTACCCCCTTCCGAAGACGCTGCTCCAAATCTAATTTGCCTGCAGTCTTTCCGTCTGCTTGAAAATTTTCCTCGAGGCAAATCCAATTTGCTCGTTCCAAATGTTTGTTCGCTCCAACGTAAAAACCAAGCGTTTGTACATCTTGTCATTAAGAGGGATCGTTCTTCGTTAAAAAGTTTTTCTCCCGGAGAGAAAAGTTTGACAGCAAATTTGGTATCGATATATTAATGATGTTTTGCAATTAAAGTTTGCTTTGTGACTTGTTATGGCTTGCCATTTAAAAGTCAAAGTGTGCTTTGATTTTACTTTGACTTTTTTGCTTCTTCTTCTTGTCCGCCAAATCGAATTCAAAGCGTTGCGAAATTGTGTACCCTTCGTGAGCTTATAAATTTGTCGATAAATCTTGATTGAATTTTCGATTCTCATTTGCGATTTATTTATTCTTCGTCAAAAGGGATTCAACGGGATTCTGTAAAACGTAGCATCAATAATACGTTCAGACGTGAAAACGTCTTGGAGAAAAAGGAAGAGAAAAAAAGAGGAATCATCGCTGAAAAGAAAACGGACGAACGAGAAAAGTTTCCACCAAAGCGGAAACCGAGAAGTTTTACCGTATTTGCACATCCGCTGCCATAAATCTTGGCTCGACTTGTCTTATTCTTACAACGCGGGCCAAGTCACGGAGCCTCTAAAAAGAATAAATTTTTCGAATTTTCCTCACTCCTTAACTTTGCTCTCTTTTTTAACTGTTGCAATATGCTCTGTTTTTTGAAACGTACTTGAAAATAGCCAGTAATTGAATCAACATCTGTAACGACTAAAATCTTGTTTGTAGGATCAAATTGTTATTTTGTTCATCTGGAATTCAACGTGCGTTTGTTACAGTTCACTGTTGTCAGTCGAATATAAAAGTGTAATCAATGATGGATGAAAATGATTTATCATCTGTTCGTCGGTGGCAAAAATAAAACGGAAAATGTCAACGAAATAATGATTGTTATAATCAGCCGTCGTGGAACGATCGCGCTATTAACGTTGTAATGACGATACAGACATAAATAACGGCCGTAATTTGGCATCGCGCCGAAATAATCGAACGATGATAATGCGACGAGATTTAACGAGCTCGTTTGGAACTCGTGTAACTCGAGCTTTTTATGTGATATTGACGAGCAAGGCGTATTCTTTTATTCGTCCCTCCCTCCCCACCCCCTAACCCTCGTGCGTCATAATAACATAATTACTTCTGTGTTGACAAATTGAATCGATTTCAATTTATTCTTTTCAAAGCGTGTGCGTCCTCGCGAGCCCGTTATAAATATTTCATGAACGTCTGCATCCTTCATGTCCATGGAAAATCGGCCGACCCAAACTCTCCCCTGTATATTTTCTCGCCAAACCATATAAATCCGATAATCTTTCATCAATCAGAATCAAGATCAAAGTTATGTAAAGACTCCGGATTATATTTTCATCGAGTGCTTTCGTCGTCATGAAATATGAATTCTTTTTCAATGAAGCACATTTTGGTTTGATTTCCTTTTTTTTAGACATTTGGTAATGTGGATAAATGTTAGCTTAATTTATTGATCCCACTCCGAACGTGCCAGGGAAACAAAAATAAGATTTTGTTTTGACAATTCAATTTTTCAAAAGCAAATGATGAAGATTTAACAATAATTGAATGGATTGAAATAATTCAAATTGAGATGTAAAAATAATGAGAAACGTTATCGAATGTTTCAGACAGGACGTATCAATTCGAATCGGTAACTCGCATATCAAAAGTTTTCTTGCGGGAATGAGCTTTGGTTCAGCGTACGTTGCGGAAAAGGGGTGAAGGTGTTAAATTTACTGGATTTACGTACATCGGACGAGCTATTCTCGGCGTCCGACAAATCCGATCGTATTTTCATCGACGCCAAATTGGCAATATCCTTGTCGGTGACGATTCTTGAATTATGCATCAACCCCAGGGACGGTCGCTTCAAAGTTTATCCATCCTGGGCGTATAACCATCAAGCTACCCATCCGATAGAGCTCGTACCAAGATATATTGCTGGCAATTGGTAACGTCAACTTATTGCCCAGATTGTATCCTCCTCTCATTCAAAATACCATGAAAAATTAATAACAAATAAGTAACCATTACAAGTAGTCAAATTTTGATTTCTAAAATTCAAATTTTAAAACTAGAAATTAAAAATTGTTTAAAGTTGCATAATTGCTGAGTTGCTTGTTCGTGAGAATTTATTCTACATTGTAGCCAAATTAAAAATTGTTAACAGCTTGTCTCTCTGATAACCTCTGTGTCATCGAAGCACTCTTTTTACATAATCGTTAATGCAGCTTTCATCATTTACCGTATCACTTTTCGTTATTGATTAGCTCGCAATCATTAAACCGGCGATGACTTTCGGTCCGATGATTAGCGACATAAAGTGACCCTAAATGTGACGGTTCAATCATAACTCAACCGCTGGACGATTTTTCTGAAAGCCTCTCTTGTCCCCATGAATTATTAAAATTCTCATGAAATAAATCATCGTTGCCGTCACGGACTCCAGATGGACGCGGAAGACAAGGCGGAGGTGTAAGAATTAAAAATTTAGCGTCACTAAGCTGCAGCAACGGCAATCGGCATGTCCGATGGATAATCGAATTAAGCGTTCGAAAATGCTCGGCCAGTCCAGGTTTACCGAGGCTGCAGGAGGGTGAACGAACAATAGTATAAAACTCGCAATGATCGCCGAAACGAAGGGTGCGCCGATAATAAAATGATAACAAGGCCTGTTTCGCTCTTTTGCAGTTTCCCGTTTTCCCCTGCTTCCGCTCGCGCAACCCTATCCTCGTTCAGATCCGTCTATAAATGTTAGTATTATTACAACGAGCTGCTTTTGATGCTGGTTTTCATTGCTTGGGACGTCGCGAACAGCGAGATGCGATTACGCTGAATTGCCCGCTGTACACCAATGAAAACGGTCCAATGATACGACCGATCTCCGCCAGTTCAGATCGATTTCCTATACGCCGTCTCGACTCGTACTTTTTTCTACTTTTTTGTGTCTCTCTTCTATTCGAATTAATGGCCGCTCTTGTACTAAAAATATTACTCCGATGTAATATGAAACTGAACAAAAAAAAGTCCTGAAAAGTAAACAGGAAAAATTGTTCAAAACTGTGGCAAATTTTGCACTTACCTTGCTATTAAAAATTACAAGTAGAATAATATTTATCTGACATTTTGAGTAAGATCGTCAAACATGTTTAAAGTCAAATTTTTCTATTTTTTATTTTCAAACATTACAATGTTTCCCGAGCAAAAACACAGAATTTTATAAATTTTGTTTCGAAAAGTTATTTTTTTGACCACCACCATTTCTTCTTTATATTTTTTGAGGTAGCATGGACAACCGGCTTCGTTCGTGTTACCTTAAAGGTTTCTCCTCCCTTGCTCTTGGGCTTGATCAACCTCTCGATGTAAAACGGTCCAAACGCTGACTCCTGGGGAAGTTTCTCCTTAGGCCATCCCGTCTCCTTCGTGACGGAACTTTTGGCTGGTGACTTTGCTTCTGTTTTCGTTTCTGTCGTCGTGCTCAATTTTTCTGGTTTTTGTCCCAAATCGCTACAAGGATCTGCCTTCTTACAAACATCTACGGGTCTCGGTTCTAGCTCGTAACAAGTGGTCGCTGAACGTTTCGCCTCACCTTCACATTTTGAGGGTGGAGGTGAAGCGCTTTTTTTGACTATTTCCTTAGCCTTCTTACTGGACGGTGGTACAACGAGAAAGTACGTCGTTATCTTTTTGACACCAGCGTACTCAGGACAGGGATCTTTAATCACGTTTATTTTTCCTCCACCCGAGTTTTTTTTTAGCTCGTCTGTTGCTTTTTTCGCCGGCGTAAAATCTTTTTTGTCTTCCACCTGTGGTTTTGGTTCTTCGGACTTTGGTTTTTCGGACTTCGGTTCTTCGGACTTTGGTTCTACGGACTTTGGTTCTACGGACTTTGGTTCTTCAGACTTTGGTCCGTCGGACTTTGGTTCGACGGACTTTGGTTCTGCAGACTTTGGTCCGTCGGACTTTGGTTCGTTCTTCGCCTGAAGTGGTTGCTCCTTTTCCGACGTTTTGGCTTGAGGTTTTGCAGATTTCGGAAAGTCCAGCCTAGGAGGACCCTTGCACAGCATCTCTGGGAACTCCCCTGAACCCGCTGCTATACCTCCCTCCTGGTTCGGCGATTGAGACTTCATCTTCTTGATATCTTGTTTACACATAGATTCTTGAGGCTGCGCGCAGTTTGATGATTTTTTGGTAGCGGAGGCCGTCGAACACGGAGAACAGGGATTCTTGGGTTTGCAGGGGTCGTCACAGGGATTCTTCGGTTTGCAGGGATCACATGGATTCTTCGGTTTGCAGGGATCACATGGATTCTTCGGTTTGCAGGGGTCACAGGGATTCTTCGGTTTGCAGGGGTCGCATGGATTCTTCGGTTTGCAGGGGTCACAGGGATTCTTCGGTTTACAGGGGTCACCACAGGGATTCTTTGGTTTGCACGGGTCACAACAGGGATTCTTAGGTTTGCATGGATCTTTGGGTTCGCAGGGATCTCTAGGTTTGCAGGGATCCTTCGACTTACACTTAGACTTCTTCGCGTTCCAGCTTCCGCAGCAGATCTTTGTGTGTTGTCCAGGTGGTGTTTCAGACTTGCAGCAAGTTTCCTGGAACGATGGAGGATCTGATTTTTCCAAATGACAAGGTCCTGGGAGTTTTTGAGGCTTCCCGCAATCTCCACTGTACTTGAACACGCTCTTCTTAGAGTCAGACTGATCGTCCTCGCAGTTATCCGAAAAGTTTCTTCTCAAAGTTCTTCTCGAGTTGAGCAGAACCATCTCCCGAACCGAGTCGCCTGACTGCGTCCAGCTGCTGAAACAACGTCCCTGTTTGTTCTTGTTGGTTTTAGTCAGTTTCTTCAAACACGAAGAACTTTTTGGCTTTGAAGGAACTGTTAAGGCGTTACTGGCGCAGGACCCCAAGTTCTGACAAGGCGATGGTGTAGTGAGGTCCGGAAGAGCCACACACTTGGGCTCGTCTGGAAATTCTACAGGTCTGGGACACTTGGGGTACTTGAATTTCATACAACTGGGAGGTGGACACTGGACTCTCTTGGCAGGTGGTGGCAAGGGTTTGAAAATGTACCGCGCAGATATGGGCTTGCAGGCCAGCGTTTCCATAATATCCTTCTCTAAACAATTCATCCACTTCTGAGCGAACGCCTTGGAGTACAGCCTACAGTACTGTTGACGAATCTTCGGCACAGTTATCGAGTCCCTGTATTTGTCCTCAGTTTTCCCTCGGTAGCCAAAAATCACGTCCATCTTGCAAACTCTTTTCTCCTCCACTGGTTTTTTCTTTCGAATTTGGGGGTATTTGCAAACGTCCGGAAGAAACGAGATGTATTCCTTGACATGGATCTCTTTCGCGTTTGGTTGAACCGAGTCAGTTGGTTGGGCACGTGAAGAACAACATTTGGATACATCATATTTGGTTATGACTGCTGATGTTTCTCGCGTCACACCACAGGGACCTGCTGCACTGCAGGGGTCGTTTTTTTTCTCGCATTTTGAAACCTTCGTGCACTCATCTTTCGGACACTTTGGTTTGCAGGGATCGACGGGTTTTTTACATTTCGGTTTGCAGGGATCACATTTCGGTTTGCAGGGATCAGGTTTTGGCTTGCAGGGATCGACGGGTTCTTCACATTTCGGTTTGCAAGGATCACAGGGTTCAGGCTTTGGTTTGCACGGATCAGGCTTCTCACATTTCGGTTTGCACGGATCAGGCTTCTCACACTTTGGTTTGCACGGATCAGGTTTTGGCTTGCAGGGATCGACGGGTTCTTCACACTTCGGTTTGCAAGGATCACAGGGTTCAGGCTTTGGTTTGCACGGATCAGGCTTCTCACACTTCGGTTTGCATGGATCAGGTTTTGACTTGCAGGGATCGACGGGTTCTTTACATTTCGGTTTGCAAGGATCACAGGGTTCAGGCTTTGGTTTGCACGGATCAGGCTTCTCACATTTCGGTTTGCACGGATCAGGCTTCTCACACTTCGGTTTGCACGGATCAGGCTTCTCACACTTCGGTTTGCACGGATCAGGTTTTGACTTGCAGGGATCGACGGGTTCTTTACATTTCGGTTTGCAAGGATCACAGGGTTCAGGCTTTGGTTTGCACGGATCAGGTTTCTCACACTTTGGTTTGCATGGATCAGGTTTCTCACACTTTGGTTTGCATGGATCAGGTTTCTCACACTTTGGTTTGCATGGATCAGGTTTCTCACACTTTGGTTTGCATGGATCAGGTTTCTCACACTTTGGTTTACATGGATCAGGTTTCTCACACTTTGGTTTGCAGGGTTTAATGGTTTTGTGAGATTTTGGCTTGCAGGGTTTCGCGGCTTCTTCACATTTCGGTGCGCAGGGATTGGGTTTCTCACACTTAGGAGCCTTCGAACAAGGATTTGGCTTTTTGCATTTGAAGAACCAGGCTCTGTCCAGGGAGAAGTATCTTTTATGTTGACCTTGAATTTTGTGGCCGTTCAAGAAGGTCAATCTGATATGCAGATCCGATCGTCCATGCCGTACCTAAGATAGCAACAATCGTATTACAATCTGTTGCAATGCCACTTTCCACGATCCCTCTCGCTCTTAACACTCCTTTCTTTCTTTGCAGGGCGGTTTGGTAGGACATTTCACGCAAAACGGTTTCTTTACAGGTTTGGGTTTCGCTGGGTAACCTGCCGGACAAGCTGGCACACAGGGACCTTCTGGAGGATGACAAGGACCTTTTTTCGGATGACAGGGTGGGTCTCCGCCACAATTTGGCTTGCCTGCGCGAATCACCGGCGACCATCCAACCTGCATTCATGCGAATTCAATAATTATTTCTGCGCCCACCAGGCTGCCTTTGGTCCACCTCCCAAGAGTCACAAGCTTCAGGGTATTGATTGTTATCAAGACAACAAAATGAAAATGTTTGGATTTTGTGGTAACTTTTGTTTGTTTGGTTATCGGAAATAGAAAAATAGATCTTGGTTACGTAACTAAACGAGTATATTTCTCGGAAACAGTATAAGCGGAGAGTACATTTCGAACTTCGCGATAAATTTTAAACTCAGATCAGATCAACGACGACCATGTTTTTGATATCATCATCGCCTCGCTTGTTTTTGTACGAGCGCGATGGCCGTTCGGATTGCAGCTGGCCGTCGCTTTTTCCAATTTCCTCATCCCACTCGTCACCCAAGGGAAAGAAGTCATCGTTTCGGAGCCGGCTCGCCGGTCCTTCCACCTCAGTATTTGAATTGGAATCAGGGAAACCTTTGTTTGTCGAATAGTTCAATGTTGAACTCAACATGTAACATTTTGCGAGAATCGAGCTCACCAACATCGTCATCCAGCTAGCTTTGTTCTGTTCCTGCACAAATCCCGTAGATATTCTGGATGGTTTTGATCTTTACTTGATGGATGTGGGGGATGGTTTTTTTAATGGGGCAACGACTCGACATTTTAAAATGAGAGAAAGAGGCAGAGGGAGGTGGAACACCGGCGTTAAAACTTTTGTTACATTTTTAAAATACGATATTCTCGTTTTTTTTATTTAAAAACAATACTCACTTTGTTAGTCACGGGATCCAAAATCGGGCTGTTGTAAAGCTGCTTTTCGACACCTCCTAACTGTAATTAAAATTTAAAATCATCAGGTCAGACATTTGTAGTCGGTATTATTTTAGTGTGTTTTTCTAATGTTTGCTTTAAGACACATTCTAATAAATAATATTTTATACCAAGTGATACGATAAGTTTATGATGAGTTTGTATAAGACTAAGTGGACTATTTTTTAATTGAAATTTTGCAGAACCTATCATTAACCTGGCCAAAATTGTCTTTGACAGGTCACAGTGACCAAAACTTAGTTCTGAACAAGGGTCAAACGAGCAGGGATTGAAGAAGTGCGAAATTGGAGAGGTAGAGGTTGGAACAACAAAGACTCTGGCGACAAATATTCAATCGTCGGAGATTGAAACAACAGAGGCTTCAACAACAGCAACAACAGCATCGCTACAGTTTTACAAGCAACAGCCTGATCATAATGAGAATGTTCTTGATCAGACTGTGACTGTCAATACAAAATAGACCCAGTAGTTCATTTAGGTTGGTGGCTTTTTCAAAGTTGGTTTAAAAGCGTTTGAAAATGGATATAATTTTGTTATTATGTTACTTTTTTATCTCATTCTTCACATTACAACTTTATTTATGATGGTGTTTGTTTTGAAAATTGACATTTACATTTTCTTGTGTCGTGTTGTTGAAAGCTTTATAAAATGGTATGAAAAAATAACAAAATTAGAGTCTATCAGTATTTGGCCAAACTAGTTTATTATAGTAAAGTATACTTCAAAATTAAAAAACTTGTTTTAAAATCTTATATGATTGGCACACAATTGTGCACATCAGTTTGGAAAGTTTCGTTTTAAAAACTCATTTAAAGTTTTCGATGCTCTACTCAAACGTAGCCAGAGCAACTATATCTTAGAACCGTAATTTCAATGAGAACTAATTCAAAAGTCAACAATTGGTTTGAGGTGCTTGTTTTTAAAACTTCAAGGATTCCAAAAAGTAAAAAAGAATGATTTTTTGAAAACAATTTACTTAGAATGTGCCTCAAGATTGGTTACATTTTAACCGTTAAACTGTCATGACATTTTTGTTTCCAAAAACGTTCAACATTTTTTTATTTTTATGGCATCTGATTTTTTGGTTATTTTGACATTTCAAGCAAACAAATGAATCTGATTTTTAATCAATTCATGATCGAAAGATTGATCATGAATTAATTTATAGTTTGATCATAAAATTTGCAAAATTGAATTGAATGCGATATACTCACCGGCCCTTGCAATTGAATCATGTTTTCTTGAGCGACGGGGAATATCTGCTGCAACGATTTTGCATTTCTCGGTGCGACGCTTAGATCTGCGGTGCTTTTTAGAATTTTCGATAGCCTGGGCCCCACTTGTGATGATGACTGGAAATAAAATACAAATTAATCACATGATCAATCTTGCAAAAAAACAATCGATCCACAAGATCTCAAAAAATTTTATTGAATTGAAGCAAAACAAAATGAAAATTTAAAAACAATTGAAAAACTAAAATCATTCGTTTCGTTAAAATGATTTGATGTTGTTTCATCCATTTAGTTCGATGATAACATAAAAAAGAATCTAAAAGATGAATGAAAATTCAAAAGGAAAAATGTTTAGATATAAATACCTTAATCAATTCTTCGCTAGCATGGTACTTGATTGGACCCATGCTTTGGATAGCTAATTTGGCTGCTCGGGACAACATTTTGATTGAATTTTATTTGATTTTAATTAAATGAAACTTTTCAAATTTAGATTAGGTGTGACACACGAATGGCTTGCCGAAATCTTTTGGTGGTTTGACTTGTTGTGTTGCCCAGGTAACTATGAACAAATTTTTCTGATTAACTGACACTCCAACCTGCTCTTGTTAAAAACAATTGCTATCGTGTTTCCAAATTTTTCCTTACACTCGATTCGAATTTAAAATTCAAACGAAAATCCAAAATACGGTCTTTCGACGATCAATATTTCGGTATGAAAAATCTTAAATTTCTAATTCAAAAACAATAACAAAATTTCAACTGCGAAATAAGTTTTTTAAATAAAAAGTGCACTTCGATCATTATGACGCTATCTGCAGTTTCAAACGAAAACTTTTCGTGGTGCCAACTAAATTTGAAACGAGTCGTATGGTATCATACTGAAGCGATCTAAATTACCAACTTTCGTTTCAAACTTGGTCTTGCTTATCTGCGTCTGCTACTAATAACATTTTCAAATGAATCTACTTACAATCCACAAACATTCAAAATTTAAAATTCTCAAATAGAAAATTATTTGAATGATTGATAACACATTTTTAAGAGTTGATATTGAAAGTCACAAAATTTTGAGGTCCATTTTAATATAAATTTATTTCAAAAAGCACTACTTATGACTATAAGTGATGATTCATAGATACAGATGACCATTTTTTGGTCAAAGGGGCCGGAAGAGAGACGAACGAAAGATGATGAGCTAGTTAGGAGAGACAACAAAACTACATGATCGAGGAACTGAGTTTTTTGTTGGCTGCCGGATGGTGGATTACCTTGTAAGTTCTTAAAACAGTTTTCTTTTCAATTTGGCAAATTTTCTGGGGTTCTCGAAACTTTAATTGAATCACATCTGAATTCCGAATTTTCTTTTTTCAAAGTGCAAAGATTTAAATAAAAATTTTTAAAATTCATCACTATAAGCCACAAAGTAACAATATTTGAGTTGCAAAAACAATATTTAAATAAATGGTGCAGTTTAATCATCATAAAGCTATCTGCACACTCAAAAGAAAACTTTTCTTGGTGCCAACTGAGTTTGAAACAAACCGTATACTGAAGCTATCTACACTACCAACTTTCGTTTAGAAGTCGCTCTCGTTTATCTGCGACTGCTACGCATGTACCTGAACTCGTTTGGTTACAAATTGAAAATAAAAAATAAACGTAAAAACAGAAAACTTGATTGATATTGATTGACATAATTAAAAAAATCACTTATTATTACTAATTTAAATAATCGGTAAAGTTTTGTTGATTTTTATTTTCAAAGTTACGTTTACATAGTATTGGAAGTACAAAAATTGATACAGTTTCGAATAAATCAGTCTAACAAATCAGTTTCAAGATTGATTTTTATTTTTCATTTATAAAAGTATTTATTTGAAAAATTGAAATTTAATATCCCTCGTCGGACCATGTGAAGTCGTAGTCAGGATACTTTTTCTTTAGAAGTTCTACGGAAACTTCATGATCAGCTTTGCCAAATCCCTAAAACATAAAGTTAAATAAGAAAATATTGTCAAAATTCATAAAGTGCATTTTTTTCAATTTCAGTTTTGATAATGCCCTGGTTATATTTCTCAATGCGCAGTCTTTTAAAATTTTAACCATTTGGTATTCTTCAAATCTCCTAATATATTGTAACGAGTGTACTACGAAAATGTTAGTTTTTTGATATTTCATTACCACGTTATTCCCCGTCAGTGTATCAGTTATTATTTCCTAAATTCAATTACGAAAAAATGTCTTTGCGAAATGTACCTCTCTGCAATAATATCATGAATGAATTCATATGGCTTCTTTGAATGCACCTGAGACATGTAAAGTGTTCAAACACATGTGAAACTCGATATCAAAGCACTACATATCATGAGAATTTCAAAAGTAAAAAAACGTGCTCAAGTTTTCCAAAAAATGTTAGTTCAGTAGACATATTTAAAGCAGACAAAATGTTTACAGTCCATTCAATCGTTACCTTAACCATTTACTTCAAATTACATTTCTATTGAATGTTGCCTTTTACAAAATATTACAAAATATAACATTTCTTACAATCGAAAGTTTCCTGAATTTTTCTATTGATGTGTGTGAATCGATATTTGATAACGTGCAATCTTCTTCTCTGAATTAGACATGAGGTCAAAGTTCAAAAGGCAGCAAACTTCCTAAACTGCTAACTCCGCAGTTGAATCCAAGGGACACAATATGTATTTGTATGTAAAACAGGCTGATATTGAGCTGAATATTAGAGTCGAGAGAGACTTGCAGTTTGAGAACTTTTTTTTGTTATAGGATTTATCTATTTCATGAAATTTAGTAGCGCCAGGATGGTTTTCTCGAGGACTATAAAATGCGGAACAGAATCCATTGAAAAATGTAGATGATAAAGTCAGTTCGACCAAAACAGTTGCTTCTTTTACATTCCCGGAATTTCGGATTTACAAATAAGATTTAATATTCGGTCCAGCTGATAGTGCTTTTTTTAATATTTTATAAATAATAAATTTGAATCAGCTTGCAATCCGAATGATACTTTTCGTTCGACAGTTTGTGAGATATTTTTTCCATATTTTCTCAAGAACGAAGGTTATTGCTAACGCCTAGGGAATAATCAAAAACTCAAATTGATTTATGGATTTTGAGTGCGTTGTACCTGAGAGTATCCATAAACTTTAATCGTCTTTTGCGATGGTTCGTGCTTGATCCTTCCTCCACCGGTGCATTTGCATCTCAAAGCTGAGCTTATCTTCTTTAGCTGCTCCTCCGTCAAGTCAAAGATATCAGCTGCAACAAACAATTGGAAACAAAAAAATTAATTGGTATTGTTCATTGTAATTATAAATGAACTAGCTAATTAAAAAACTTTCAATTATAAACTTTTTTGCTCGTTCGAATTGCGGCGCAATACGTTGATGATAAAACTGCAACGTTGAATACAATTTTGCATATAATTGTTTTTCATTATTCGAACAGTAAGGTTTAATTAAATTCTCTAACGACAAGTTGGACAAATGATAAATGATCAAATTGAAAGAAAGTATTGATGATAGTTCATAACGTTTTTATCGGTAAGGAAACAAGTAAGATATTTGAATAAATGACCAAATTTAATAAACTGAAATAAACAATGGGTTAAACAAAATTAAACACTGTCAACAAATTATTGATATCAGCCATTGTTTTATCAATCAAAAGTGGAAATACTATGTTTTGCGAAGTGCGCAAATACATAAAATAAATTATTTAAAAGAGAAAATTGAGCCAATCAAATTGAGTCATGTAATTACACGACATCTATGTGTAATGTGTAATTGTGCTTGAGTTGAAATTTTGATACTTAACTGTGTACATAATTGATTCTTGCGGTTAAGCAAATTTAAAATCAATTTAATTGCTTTCGGTGGAAACAATCAAGAGCAATTTTATTTCTCAACAAGAATTGAAACGTTTTTGTTCCATCTTGTCGAAAGGTATTGACATTAATGAATTCAATAGAATTTTTTAAAATTAAATTGCTGTCGAGCAGCCACAAATTAATTAATTTTTAAAGACTATCAATTTAAAACCAACAAAGTTACAGAGTAAAAAACTCGATGTCTTATTAATTCTAAAAAATGCTAATGATTTAACCAATCATTAAAATGTTAACAAGCAAACCTGAGCCGATAAATAATATAATTTAATGATTTGAATGTATGGCAAAACATTGACGGGATTCCTGTACTTGAGCATGTATAATTCATTACCCAGTTCGTGACATATTTCCCTTTACAATTAACATGTCAGAGATTCGCTTTGCTGGATTGATACAGATGTTCAGAAACAAATGTTCCTCTAATGTTAACAGATTGCAGCCAATTACTACATCAATAGATACGCGTAAAATGTGCAAGAACCAAATTCATGGAATTAAATTATGTTCGAATTCTGTTCCTCCAGTTGATCAAATTTAATTGATTTTAATTGCAACACCCTAAATTGCATTACTGCTTTAAACGTTGATTATGCAAAATGAAGAAGTTTAAAAAACAACGATGGGAAATTTAATGGAATGAATTTTGTAACGTTTTATCTTTGTGAAAAGAATTTAATTATTTCAATTACAACTTCTTCTGGTATTTTTGCAGGAAAATTTCATTTTTGTTCAAATTCAATTCATTTTTAGACAGCCTTTTAAACTTAACTTTGAAAGATGAAATTACATTTGAACAAAAAAAAAGTATGTTTTTTAATTCGCTTCAGAACTGCGATTGCTTTTATGATGAATTTTAGAGGAACAACAAAGCGAACGAATGGCATTAGGTGATGGATTTCATCTCTCAGTTATTCGCTATAAAAATGTATTTTCATAACACGTGCATCAAAAACGGCCAACTTCTCCCTGATTTGTCGGGAGAGAAACACTGTTTTATTCCCAAGACGCGGTTCATTCCCTGTTACCATGGTAACAACCATAATAACAGGGAATAAACCGCACCTTGGGAATAAAACAGTGTTTCCGTCCCGACAAATCGGAGAGGTTAGCCGTCTTTGATGAACTTGTTATGAAAAGATATATATGCCACATGGGAGATACAAGCGTTTAAACCTCGGGTGAAGTGACCAGCACTCGACTACACCTCGGGCTGCCTTCGGCAACCCTCGGTGAAGTCTCGTGCGGTCACTTCACCCGCGGAATAAACGCTTGTTTCTCTCCCTTGTAGCGTAACATACTATTACACACAGCGGACGATTGGTCTCGGCCCGATGGTTCATTGGTTTTTGATACCGCTTGAACAAAAATATTGTTCTTTTTGATGTTTGCAAGACTTTATTTTTTTTCTGACTGATAGCTGACACGATTTTTGGTACAAGCTCGAGTGGAGGCTTATTTGAATATCGTTTCATTTTTAATTTTCATTCAAAATGTTCGTAGAGAGGTAAAACGAAACATAGAAAAACGAACGCGAACAATGAAATTTTTAAACCTAGTGTAAGAGTAAAAGGGAATTCTTTTTGTTAAAAAAGCAAATGCATGAAAAATGTAGTTGTAGAGAGAATAGAAGAAAATGTATCCGATTTTTCTCAAAAGTATATTCGTATATCTTTAGATTTAACTTTGTTTTCTGGTGTGAAAGTTACAATAAACCAAATAAAAGTCCAGGAAAAAGGAGGTTTAGGCGAACAAGAAAGAAAATTACACGACGAAATAAATTGAGTTATTTGTGTATTTGTTAAAGTTATAAAATTGGATGGTGATAACCGCAAAGAGCAAACCGCAAGAATGTAAGAACATTGGATCGTTTTAGCGGATTAAATTTTCCTTTGACGCCGCGACGCGAGTAAGCTAAGATTAATGAACATTTTTGACTCTACATCTCATCGGCCGGATCTCGTTAGTTTGGAATCCATTAAACTGATTTTAGACGCTTGATTAGTCGGCTTCGCCAAAACTTTAATATTTGATGATACACTTTATGTTGGTACTTCCGTTTGGGCACGGTTTTGAATGTTAATTAAATGCGATGATTTAAAATAGCAATCTGTTTAATGTGTGTTATGTCAGACAGCAGAAGGAGGAGTCATTTCATGCCGAGAAGTGGAAAGGTTTGCCTGAAAAAAAAAAACAGTTTTCTTCAAATTAGAAAGAGATGACCATGAGTTGGAAATTAAAAGTACGTCATCTCATTAAAATAATATTATGTTTTATTTTCAATCTTCACAGTTTCATTCTCATTACAATTTTTTTATTTTTGAGATAAAATTTCTTATGCTACGTTTGAGATATTTTTGGAAGTTAGAATCGTTAAATGAGTCTAGTATATATTACATCGAGATAAAATAATTCACAACTTTAGTATTACAATAAATTCACTTGCGAAACAATTGCAAAAGGAACATTCTGATTTTAGTAAATGGTTTGAGATAATTACAACCAGCTCTCCAAACGATTATTCATTTAAACTTCAGTGAATGATTTCTTTCCCTTCGGTCATATAAATTTGATTCACATAACGTCTGTTTAAAATTGCTAACTACGTGATAAATCTTTCCCACTACAAATTTCATTTTTAGTTGCAATAATTATTATATTTCCCAACCATTTTTTATGAATATTTTATCATATTTTAATGACCAGAATTATTGCGCAGATTTAGAGCAGAATTAAACTTTCGTAATATCACGTTTTCAAAACGCTCCTCTATTACGCTGCTTAAACGCTTGTATATGTCTACGATGGAAAATTTTATGATTATATTTTAATCAGCAATACTGATTAAAACTTTTCACCTTATTGAAGAATCAAATTGAAAATTGTAGCAAAGACTGATTAATTTGTTTACTCTGAAACATTTTATAAGCTTTATTTTTGGTGACGATTCGTAAAACCAGTTTCAATATTTTATATAAAAAGACTCTTGACTGCATTACTCAGCAGGAACTAAAAGCACGCTAGTATCGAGTTAAGTGCAAAACATCATTGGTTCGATGTTTGATTGTGTTTACCAAGAAGTAAATATAGTAAATTTGCTCCATACAAAAACTCCAAGTGTCCAAAAATAAGAAGAAAAGCAAAAATAAAGTTTCATTTCGACTTGATCGGAATAAAGATTGAGTGTCAGGATAAGTTTTTTCAAGTAAATTTCATCTTTTCATAACCAGCCATCTGAAAGGTCAAGAAAGAGTCCGAGCCAAAAAGTTTCGGTTTTCCTTTTTCGTTCAAAGGTTACGACCGAGTGTATGTTTTTTAACTGGATTGGCCCCCAAAAAAGCGACATCAAAGTTTGCCGTTCAGTACGTGGCTTTATTAACCTAACAATTCAACAGAATAAACCAAAAAGCAATAAAATACGAGAAAAACTTCGACGATAGCAAATGAAATTTTCTTTTGAGTGTAGCGTAGTTAATAAACCGGGTCAATGAAACTGTAAACGAAAGAAAAACTTCAACTGTTAAAAAACAAGCAATGGATGGAATTTTTATAAAACTTTTAATAAAATTTTTGTATGAAACTTCATTCTGATTGATATTTAAGAATAAAAAATTGTATGATATAAGGTTCATCTTGTATTGCAGAAAGTAATAAGGACTGTTCGATTTTCATAGTATAACATGAGAGAAATGTGATTTACGATCTGATGCATGAAAATATTTCATTAAAATCGACTCGAATTATGTCTGAAATTACTCGGGTGCGAAATCGCACAACAGGTATTGATCCTCGCAGGTGCAGGAAAAATAATGTACGTGCACTTTTGCTTTCTTTTTAGTTTGAAAATCCTCGCAACGACCGCACGAAACTTTCAACTTTTTCGCTTCGTTATTTCAAGCAACTTGAATTGTCTTAATAATTAATCAACTTTTTCAGATGTTCGAGTTTTAAACAAGAATATGAAACCGATCACAAAATCAACATTGGCGAAGGGAGTTGATAGACGACTACATTATGAAGTGAACGAGAGACAATTTCCTAAGATCATAGACAACATGCTGATTTATGCCAAAAGTTAAAACAGGAATGTAAAGCTGGTAGTTTGCTTTTAGCTTTGCAAGTTCAAAGATTTATGAGTACGCTGGTACACCTGACGCCAAGCATCAGAGTTACGTTTTAAAGCCAGTATCATCGCAAGAGGAACATTTTTTTGAAATACTAAGTCACGAAAGATGTACCAATTCGATCATGTTTCTTAATTGCACAAATTTATCACGAAAAATGTGGGCTTTTGTGAGAAAAGAATCTAAAATGAAAAATAGCACGATCTCGCGTGATTGATAGCGAGGCAAACTGAAAAATTGAATGCGCTTTACGAAAATGATGATAGGACTTTCTGTTGGGTGCACGAGGGGTTAATTAATTGGAATTGATTGTACTTTCTTATCACAAAACATTCGAATTGTTTTAATGATCAGTGAGACAGGTTGTGCGTTTATTATATTTGAAATACACCGTTAATTGGAGTCAAATTGATTTAACATTAATTAAATTATTTATTTCATCAAACGAACGTGATTACTCGATCGAAAATAGAGCTCGTTTTCTGGAATAAGGAACTGCAGTCAATCGGTGCAATTTTTATTTTAAAAATAGTTCCTACAAAGAGAAGGATGCGCTTGCTTCCTCAGTTTTTATATTAATTTTTGTTATCTCATTCCGAGATGAATCAAAGGGACACTTCTTTTCTTTTTCCTCAAAATAGTTTTCATTAAAGTGATGTCGAGATGCTTTTGTGTGAAGCGATATCAGAGGCAAGGTGTATGTTTACTTTAAAACATTGTTTCGAGGTGAACGTAAAATCAAAAACCTCTTTAGGTAATAACCTAGCTTGGAGTCTCTTGCGACATTTTGCATTCCAAATGTCCCTGTTAGATTTCCATGTAAAAGTATTTCCAGCAATTACTTTGATGCAAAAGTATAATATAAGTCTGGACTGTTGAGCAAATTTCTGAAATTCAACTCGCTGCACTGCAGACTCGTATTATTGAAAAAAATGATTCTTTTTTGAAATTGTAGGAAAAAATATAACACAGCAATATTGGGGAGCTGGACATGGTAGTTCATTTGGTTGGGTTCAAACCGTTGGTTCTTTATACAACAGTATACGAGGTTGAGACCGATTAAAGCCGCAGGGAAAACTGTTCTCGGTAAATCAGAACGAACTTGTGACTTCGAACAAAATTGATAATATGTGGACGGCGCTTTAGACATTATTGTCTTCACCCAGAAAACGGAGTTATAGTTTATCGAACAAAAATTGCAGATACATTACGATGTTTGTGTTTTATAAATCTTCCAGTAACAATTAATTACAAACTTAAGACAAGCTGCAATCGATCGTCCAGTTTAAGAAAATTCTGTAATACTTTTTTTAGACAGACAATAGTTATTGGAAAAAATATGATCATAAAAAGCTAGAAATCCACTTTGCATACCGATAAGTGGTAAACAAAATATTTGAAACGGGTGGTTTTAGAATGTACATAATAATAACTTATGATAGACAAAAACGACTCCGGAACGATGCCCGAACGACGTTGGAATCTTGCAATCGCATAGAAAAAACAAGTCTTGCACGCGTATTTCAGAGGCCAGTAAACTCAATCATTTTATTTTAGTCCGCGCTTTTTATTAAACATTTTACGGTCAATGTTACGGTAGTCGCCCGCAAGTATATACTTATGCTAATGGCTGATGCATGTGCCAATAAAACTTTCGGCTCTAATATAAGTTTTTTATGAGCCAAATTTTTCACGATACTTTATGTCGCTTATACATGCATGACAATTTCGCATTTAACCAACAAAAGAAATATTTTAGGAATTTTATAATTTCTCGAATTTGTCGAGTAATTTCATATTATTTTACATGTTTTTACACGGTCTTGTTGTATTACGCTGAAAATGTTTTCGAGTTATGTTTACAAACAGATTAACTTGACGGTTTTCAAGCTTATATAATCTCGGTCTAAGTGATATTGGTTTTCATTTTCTGATAAATAGTTTTATATTGAGAGGTCGTTTCAGTTCCCGTTGTTTCGTTTGTTCAACGAAAATGCACTTGGTTTCATCAATCGCACATTTTTCATATTCTTAAGTCTCCTTCATTACCTTTCCCTCTTAAGTGCCTGACTACCAGGCCTGCTTGAGTGAACGAGTAAATTATCTTTTATCTTTAAAACAACTTGGCGCTTGCATGTATTTACGTGATACTAGTCGGTGGTTGTAAGATTCGTAATCAATTAAGGATTTCAACTATTTCATGAACGTCCGACAGATAATTGGAAATGTTCTTTCATCAACACAAACGTAAATCGAGAATTTCATCTGCTAATACCGTACATTTCAAATTAAATTTTAATGTGCTAAGTGATTGAGAGCGATTTCATCATTCCCAACTCAAAAATTCTGTAAAATTGTGGTTTAAAAAACGTTGCTAGAAGTTTCATTTTTATCTTCCATTTGATTCTGAGATTCAATTAAACAACACGGTCTCTTCACTTGATTTGCTTTAATATATTTTGCTTGATCATCGATATTTTCCATCGTGATATTTCGTTTCCAAGTTGCGAGAGAGCAACAGGAAAAGTATTCCACGGAGTCTCCGCGAGGCAAGAAAAGCGTCTCAACTTTTATCTCCCGACCACGCCAAGCTTTTGAACAGCTGGTGTACTTAGCTCGCTCCGTCTTACGCCGTAAAAGAAAAAAAATTGCGTACGACTTCCTTTTGTATCTCGGTTTACTTTTATGCGATATGAAAAAATAAGTGAATTTTAGCATGGTTTTCGTAATTTTATAAAACTCCCATTGTGCTGGTCTTATTGCTTCACAATAGATCGTACGATTGTTCGCAATCTTATATAATGAAATGAAGATTCAAACAAAGTAAAGTTTTAGCATTTACAATTTCAGATGAAAAGTTTACAACAAAGATAAGAGAGTTTAAAAGAGTGCATTGTTATTTAATCAGTTACTAATGTCATTGATAGTTCTCATACGTAATTAATTTTCGCGTAGTTTAATCATTCAGACGTAAGACAACAAAGGCTGGAGAACGATACGTGCACTATTGCATTTCTGACAATGAGTAACGAAACACGACTGTTGGGGAATGTCAGTCAGCATAGTTATAGAATATTACATCAAAGTAAATGGACGGTGTTTGCATAGAAATCACAGGATAATTATCACAGGAAGAGAATCGATGAACCGAAGGCGGAGCAATGTGAAATGCATATGATGAAGTGAATATCCCAAAGGAAACAATTGTGTAATATATCACGTTGAGAAAACTAGTTTATGTTACCACAGGATTTCTTTGATTGTCAAGCTCGAGGCAAACTAATCGAATGTTATATAAAACACGTAAGCGAAAATAAAACCGAACTTAACGTTCAACAATCTGTTTCTTTGTGGATAGAAAGATAAATAAATTTATAGTTTATGTTTCTGTCTCTCATATTGTTTGCTTATTTTGAAACTTGTTCTATAACAACATCCCCTTTTCATAAATAGTCAAAAAAAGGTAATTCATCAGTTATTTTAGTTCCTGCTTCAGGTTTTCATTTTCGTTCACCAAGTTTGAAGTTGCACTCTCTTTTAATCATTTGTCCTCATCGTGCCTACAAAATTGTGTATCTTTGACAGCTTATCATTCATCAAAAATTATCGATTATTGTATTATCCATCCATCAAAACAAAAGTTGGATTCTTTTCTGTTTTCATAAATCATCCGCGGTGAAAGTTGATTTAACTCGCAGTAGAAAACCCCATTTTAGTCAGCCGTAATTCCTAGCCAACGTGATATAAGTTGTAATTACGAGCGAACGTGACGTAGTCGCGGTATTAAATTTCAATACTTTTGCATTGCAAAAACATTGCTTGTTCGGTCGCGCGGATTCATTAGCGTTATTTCGTTTGAAAAGAAATTATTCATCAGCCGACGATGTGCGCGCGAGATATCAAATGTCGCGACGAATGTCAAAAACTGTTTATCACGCATGATTTACCACAATAAACTCGAATAACGCAAAAGGATTGGAAACGCGCTTTTGGAGATGAAAATTCAAGTCCAATCTGTTACTTTATGAATTTTGCTAGAAAGTTTTTCTTTTGAACTTCAAAAAATTCTCTCAAATACAAAATAATATTTTAGGATCCCTTAAAAGTAAAAACCTGTTCTAGAAAAATTACGAGGTTTTCGAAATAACGAAGGGATTTGATTGATGAAATGTTCGTCTTTTATGCTTACTTTGCTTTCAGAATTCAAAAACGTTTTTGCAATTCGGTGAGATTTTTCTTATGTGTTTCTGATCCTGAAAATACACGTCTAATAAAGTTCACAGTGTCATGCTCGTGAGCGAATTACAATGTTGATATTTGATCTCTTGGTTTCGCAATCAAACTGACGATGGAACTCTTTGTACGTAACGGTTGATTGAAAATGTTTCGACGAACGAACTGCTAGATAAACAATTTTAAAAATAACCTTAAGAGTGGTTTTCTTAAACATTGTTAACGAGAAAAAAACGTTAAGGAGTTGAAAATGTTTTTCGTTTCGTAGTAATTGAAAGTAAATTTTAACCTCTGTTCATTGCTTTACAAATGCGCATCATTTATTTATCAAACAGATAACATACAATTGAGTGATTTGAACAGGTCGCATTGGTTGCATTTGGGTTATTTGATATATTGATAATAAGGTAATTAGAGCCTTTGATGCACTATGATTGGCAAGTGAAGCATGCGGTCAAGGAATGGAAATGGAAATTATTTGTGTTTCCAAATAAACAACCAATTGCTCAATTCGTAAACGTGAATCGAACGCTGCAATACCAATAACAAGATATTTAATTCTGTTCCAGGATTGAAAACGAATTGCTGCCTGTGAAAAAACTGGATACGAGAAGATGCCTTTGAATGGAACAATTGAAAATGGAAACAGTGGAAAATATCGCTCGCAGATTGCACAATGATTTCTGAGGTTGAAGCACTTTAGCAACAATTTATACGCAGGCGAAAATAAATTCTTACACCGCGACATTTAGCGAGTACGCTTATACGCGGTGCGAACGGCGGTGTCGTCGCGACGCCTGCGTTTCAGGCGTCGGAATTCCTATCAGTGTACACCAAACCGCGCTAGATATCAGACGTCTGGCGGATCATCGGTCTTTACTACTATCGAACTGTGCGCGTGACGAAGCATTGATATCAAAAGTTATTCTAGTGTATCGCAAGTGTAAAAAGAATTTACGTGCAATACTTGGATTATGTTAATTCATTGAATTTATATAGTTTGTGAACTAACTTGTGATTAGTTTTGATTTGAGATATTTAGGGACAAACGTTGCCAGGTAATTGCCAGAAAATTTCGATAATTTAGTTTCGCCTACAACAAATTGCATTTAAGATTAGAGACCAGGCACTAATTTGATGACATTTTTTGTTTGTCTACTTGTCTACTTTTTTCTGTCATCAAAAAATATAACACCATTAAAAGCGAAACTTAGTTGGACCGAGCCGCTAGGATTTAATTACCTCTGCGACTTTTTCAATTATTTCTCGTCTTCGTTATTTTCGTACGCATTTATTTTGAATAGAGCAATTAAGAACGGAACAGAAAAAAAGCGAAAACTGCGTTACGTGTTTTGCATGTAATTTTGAAGACTAAAGTTAAGTTCAGTAAAACCAAATTTAAATTTGATATCTTTCACATAGAATTCAACCTGTTGATGATCGTTGCTTCAAAAATCAAAGAGAAATTGCATCTTTTCGTTCATTTTTTTAAATTAACTTTCTTTTCCGCTATGGTGAAAAATATGAAATCGTTTCAGATTTTGCTGCGAAACAAACAAATGTTTTAATTGAAAAAGTACAATCGAACGAGTTTTTTTCAACTCGTTGCTAAATAATGAAAAGGCAAAAATTGTTTTGGGTGTCAAGTGCATTGACAATTGTTTGCTCTTATCAATCAATATCAAAGAATTTAAAATTGAAAAATAGCTGAATTGGTGATTTGAAGCGTGGATAAATTACTCCACTTTGAATGTGTATTTTGATTGTTTGTGAAAAACAAATGTTTCTGTTCACAAACAATCGGAATGAAAAAGAAAGAGGTACGAGTCAATGGCAGAAACGCTTCAAATTAAATCTCGCGGCTTCAAAAATAAAAATGCGAATGATTATCCGGTACTTTTTCTGTTATTTGGTGGCGTTGCAAAACAATTTAATTGCAATCATTATTAACAGGAAGTGCGTCATCTTTGCTTGCAATGCTCAAATTACTAATTTCAAGCCAACATTGGAACAGAGTAAATTACAAACACTGGGCAAATATCTGTCCGAACTAACAACTACGGTAGACATCTCCGACCGTAAGTTTGTATCCTGTCATTGTTTCATTCGTTAAACAATGAAGGGAGGAGTTAACCCGAATAGGATATAATCAGATTACGATAGAACAGATGAACAAACACATAAACGCTCGCTATGTCTATTTGTTTTGGATCTTTGAAATTCTTGACACAAAAATTTCACTCTAATGCTTGATAAACGTTTGTTTCAATGAGATCCGCAAAAGTTGGACACTAGGCGCCTAATAAATCCTGGCAAAACGTACTTTTCGAGCTTTCAGAAGTTTTTTTTTATTTTCCTGAATGTCGGGCGGATGAAGAGAATGTCCGAATCACACTCGCTACAACTCAGGTTTACGAATACTTCAAACATGCTTTTCATTTGAATTTTTGTTTAAGTAAACAGACAAAAATTGGATTGATTAAATTTGAGTACAAATGAAATTTTAGAAACGCTGTTAATTAACAAGTAATTGTGTTTTCAAAACGGATATTTTATGATTGATAAAAAAATTGAAAAAATGTTATTCCAACGAAATTGAACTTGATAATGCTCTTCGAAATTCGTGTAATTTTCATTTTCCAATCACAGCATCAGTCTAGAATGTTTAACGTCGAATATAACGGCAACTTTTTTCGTAGAACCACTTTTTCATCACCGTGATTCGTGAATGAACATAAAATTACATGCCGGAAAAAGAGGATTTATTCTCGAATTACAACTCCCGTCTCCGCATCTTTTTCCTCAATTTTTCTCGCGAATCACTTTTCCAAATAAATCACGTTGTGAATTTATGAAAACATTTATGTAATTTTTCCACCTTATTTTATATTTTGTAATGAATTCTGCAAAGATTCATTTTTTAACACCTGAGGTGATTCATTCCTCATAACGAGATAAAACTTTAATAGACTTATTATTGTAATTATTCAATCATTTCTACTCTCTATACGGTTGTATACAATCAATCTCCACAGAGATTGAGAACATGAAATCGCTTTGTTGCTTTTGACCGAATTATATTGTTCGACATCAATTGACAAGTTTGTAATTCACCAGTCGTATCACTATACTCGAATTAAATCGCACAACACTAATCCGGCTATTTACTTTTTCAATGAAAACATACAATAAACGAAATATTTAGTTGAGAAACATGAACCGGTATTAATAGAAAATGAAAATGCAATTTTTCCGAAGACTTTATATTTTTTTTATTTCTGAAAATTGTTTCGTTTACAACTGAGTGGATTGAAAAGTTAATTTATGTAACCGCGTTAAATTTAATGTAGCATAACATTGGAGTCGGCACCAAGCCAAAAGTAAACCGCTTCATAGTACGCCGGATTCAAGGACAGGGCTCAGACCGCTGATAATAAACGCTAGCCGTCTTGACTAATGTTTTGTTGCTTTTTGTGATTATATCACCCAGAACGCTTTCAAACTTGCCGCGTAACTTGAACCGTGTCTGACTGTCGCTATCCAACAGGTGTTGGTGACAACTTTTCGGAAATGAATTAATGAATTGAACGAATTTTTTTCTCTGTCTTAAACCAATCCTTCGGTCCTAATTTGAACAAATAAGCGAGCTTATTTCCTTTGCAACTAAGTTGACGTTATTTAAAGAAGAAGCTTTATTATGAGTCCCTTATGAAGTTTCCTCAACTTTTCCTCAATCTTGTTTCACAAAGTTGAACAAGTTTTATGAACAATACATCATGCTAAAATGTTTGAAGGTATCCCAGGATTCCGTGACTGAAACTTAGGTTATTTAAAATCAAACAATGTTTCCCTAGCCTTTTTTAGTCAGTTTTTTAGTCAGGATCTTTTATCAGATTTACAAGAAAAATCAACATATAAAGAGAGAAATGTTTTTCATTCTTGATGTCGATATCGTTTAACATGTCTGTAATAAAACAGACCATATAGTATCCGTTTATGATCCTTTTGACTATGGAAAATTCTCCTAGAAGTAACGCGGATCATAAACAACAAAAATCAATAATGTAAATATCATGCAACATACCATCCTATGACGTTTCAATAATTCAACAGAATTACAACCTTCTTGTCATTTCATTACTATCACAAATATTAGATTTTGACAAGTCTTAAAATATTTGTTTAAAGCAGAAAACACTGATTTTTTTTTTTTGCTAAAATCAATTTGATGAAAGAGCCAATTTACAAGAAAATCTTTTACATTGTCAAATGTGACACTCCCTTGTGAAATCAACCTCTTATTTTTTCGCCCTGACACGTTTGAAATTGAATGTTTCAGAACCGTCAAAGCAGAGCTGAGGATCGTACTCAACACATTGCAAAATCGCCCACGTTTATGTTATAATAACGTGACAGAACACGAGATCCAGAACCAAAATTCGTGATGTAAAAAATATTAGTTTCGCGGACGGTACCGAGGAACGAGTGGGACAACAAAGGGGAGATGTAATCCAGGAACGAGAAAAGTGATTGAGTTAACAGAGTGCTTAATCAAGTTCGGATTCGGAAGGTTAGCCGGACACTTCAAAGATGGCAGAAAACGAGGAAATTTCCGAAGATTTGGGTGAACAGCCTCGACGGCCCAGGAGGGAAGATTCTATTGAAGTGACCGTCGAAACGCCCACGTCCCACGTGCAACAGATTTCAGAGTTGCAAAATAACAGGTAAATCACCTGATGAATTATTCATTATTTGATGGTACTATCATAATGATGATTAGCAAAAAAATTGTATGAAAACACAAATATTCAGATTGCAATAATGTTTTCATAACTCTTACTAATTTTTCATAAAATCGTCTGATTTGCTTTTAATAAACGATCGAAAATTCACAAGAGCAAATTAAAACATCGAATAATTCGCATTTATAAAAACTAAATGCTCTTGTCAAAGACACAAAAAAGTTCTAGCATGAAAAGCGTTGTCTCATGAAAGCATAATTACCGACTGAGCTGTATTTTTAAGTTGCAATTCTGTCGTGAACGAAAACAGTGTAAATTTTTTTCGCTAACGCGGAAATAAATGAGTAAAACTTGTAAATGCTCGTCGACCAGTGACGGTGCAGAATCGACGCACAGCGAAATGTAAAATAAACAGAATAATAATCGCCAACTTGTGAATATGATGCCGAAATATCAGATGAAATTACCAGCGTTTCTCGATATTATATTAACGAAGCATTAATTCAATTTATTCAATTTCCAACATATTGATGATTTTCGATGAGTACAAATTTTACCTCACTTGAGCCTGGGAAACGATATTTTATACAAACTGTTGAAGCAAAAACCGTCATGAGATAAAAATCGAGAAATCGATAATTAGGATGGACACACTCTGGGATGTGTTCACCCCACCCATGCGGACGTAACTGCACTGATAAATATGTTAGCCAGATAGTACTTATGATTAAGTTATAAATCACGCGCATAGGTGTTTTCGCACACGCGATTTTCTTTCGCTGCATTTGTTCTAACATGGAACTTTCTTGATGATCCTATAAAACAAACTCATATTCTCTCGCTGTTTACATTGTATATAAGCCGTAAAACGAAAGTTCATGTCCGTACACATTGTGACTCACGCAGAAAATTATTCTGTGGTGCTGTTGAATACAAAATTCCTGTGAAAAAAGCTGATTCGACTTTTTTTTTAGATTACTGAAAGTTTGTTTAGTAACTTTAAAATCGTACGGAATAATGATTCAATAATACTTTAAAATGAAAAGCCATTTTGAGAATTA
The DNA here is from genome assembly GCA_020615435.1 of Telenomus remus. NCBI lineage: Eukaryota > Metazoa > Arthropoda > Insecta > Hymenoptera > Scelionidae > Telenomus > Telenomus remus. The sequence goes on along the minus strand of CM036342.1, from coordinate 3,564,846 downwards.
GTATTTTGAAACGTTGTCATATAGCTTGAAAGCACTTGCTTGTCAGAAACATCAAACTGATAATACATAGATTTTGATTTCAAATAGTTTTTGAAGTCTTGTTGCGCTATTGTCATATATATGTTTATTGAAATGGATGAAGCTTATTTACTCGCCAATTCATAAGCCAGATTCGTATGACAGATCGATGAACGGCTCATTCCTTTTCCTGATCCATTAACTTATAGTACCAAGAGCAGAACAAAAACAAAGCTGTTAAAAACATGAAATCATAATAAATCATACTTTAAAAAATGGTTCATGAATTATTCTATGAGAATTTATGAAAAGCCTCGACGTGACGTGCAAATTGAAAAGAGAAAAATTATTTTTTATAAAATTGTCCTTAGTTTTGGCGGGAAACTCAGTTTTTTGAATCGAGACTAGATACATATTTCTCAAGCCTTCTCCATTTTTAGGTATGGAAAGTAAGACAATAGTCACTTTGATCACGGACTCACTAAGAAATAATACAATAGATTAGCGATAAAAACAGCTGATCGGGGTGAAAGGCCAGTCTTAGCTGACTATGTCTATTACTGAGATTAATGAGGAGTGAGAGATTCGCCTCTCTAGCAAACCTGATAGCACTTCAACGGTTCATAATTCGAGCCTGAGCGATGTTCTTCGTAAACTTCATTTACTCTGAGATATGGCAAATCAAAAATGTCAACGCAATACTATATTTGAAGTCATTCTTTGCGTTAAACAAAAGTTCAACATCTTATCATAATGATCAATATGGTTTAATGTTCTAGTTCCACTTCCAGTGTCTTGGACCAATAATAGATATTTAAATCAAATTATTTTGTTTATTTTTTTTTGCGTATTCCCTCCATGTTTAACCAAATTTGATATCTACTAAAATTTTTTCAAACTGTTAGCCTAAGTGTTCTTCAAAAAAGAAGACACTTAGGCTCTTTGAAATATTCTACCGTGTCATTTCATCTCGTATTTCGTGGTACTCAAAGTGACGAGAAGTAAGATGTATGTATATCGGATAATACTAATGGTTAGACGGCATACCAAGAAACATATTCAATCTTTTAAGGGTCTCATTTAGGAGCTCAAGTATGTTTCATATTTATAAAACGTATAACGAGTTTTAAACTTTGATTACAGGCTATCACAAATTAAATCGACTTGTATTCATGTTATCATGAATTTCGTCGTAAATTACTTTGATGTATCAGGCGACGTTATGGTTTTTACTCGAAAACAGTCTGTAATTACGAGTAATAAGATTAAATGAGAGTTAAAATGTATAACTCGATAATATCCCAGAGTTAAACATCAAATGTCAACGAGTTTACGATTAAATTAAATCTATTATTATCAAAAATGTTGATTAATTATGAAGTTGATAATTAGCTGAGTAAATGCGACTTTAGTTCAAACCCTTTAGTTTATATTAACTGCATCAGATTATATCAACTCCGTGACTTTGAAAAACTATTTTATTAGTACTTACTATTGAATTATTTATAATTATTCAGTTCGAAAGTTAAATTCAAAAGTTTAATTAAAAAAACAGTTTCGCAAACTCTTTACTTTATTTCAATTGGAATTTTTCGGCTTATAGCTTGAGAATGAACGATTCCTGGACAGCACATAAACAACGAAACGTGTGAAATATTAAAGCGAGCGACAAAAAGAAATGAGCACCGATAATCGCGGGAAATTGCTCTGCCTCGGACCAGCGGAAACCGATAAGCTGACTGATTGACACATGTATTTTTGTAACCACATAATATATTCTCTTTGTTGACAAGACGTATTATTTTAGAAATTCGAATCATGTTCGAAACTTTGATCCTTTAATAGTTTAAACCAAATGGAAAGTGATTGTTTTTAGTGTCTACTTCTGTATGTTGTTCGAAAGAGACACTGTTTAGTTAGCAAAAATGTCGCAAGAATTTCAACACATTGTTGAAACACTTCCAATTGTGTATTCCGCCTTGATTGCATGGTAATAATAGGGAATTCTCATCAAAGCATGAAAATAATGTTTTGATGTGAAAATCGCTGTGAAGTTTGTAATTCTTGTGATTTCAAAACCCCATCAACCCAGCTGTAGCGAGCTTCGTTCAAGCTACTAATCGCATCAACGCTGTGCTCGCTCTCTCTTGTTAGAATTTGAGAAATCAACCGGGGAGTTAGCGATAAGTTGCACTCTAGTCTGCGATAATAATTACATAACGAAAATTACCGGAACGAAATTTCAGATTGCATCTCTTTGGGTCGATGTTTGTAATCAGTTGCGTTGTTCCTCGATTGCAGGATGCTGTACTAAACATTTTAGTGAAACCCCCACTCACTTAGTGAAATTAAATTGCAACTTTAGAAATTATTTATCCTCAGCTGCACTTTTTAGATTCTCTCTTTTGTAATTGTAAACATTTCGTTGAATTAAACAAGTCTGTAATCAAAATTTTTGTGATAACAGCAGTGTGAAAATCCCAGAAGCAAAATACGCAATTTTATATATTCGTAAATTAAATCTGGACATGAGCTAATTATCAGGCAGACAAGAATCTGATTTGCATTTTCAGATTAACTGTGGTGAAAAGTTTCTGACAATTTTGATTCGTCTTTCTGTTGCAGAAAAATGGACACGAATACGCTCCCGGACACAACCTGCGAGAACAAGTAATTTTGCCTTGCAAATAGCTAATTCGCCCAACGACTTCATCAACCTTCCAGTTTCCAATTTGTTTCTAAATTTTTCTTTCGTATTGATTTTTAAAGTAATTTTTTGGAGCTTCTGTTTTCAAAGTATCAAACGAATTAATGAACAAGGCAAAGAAGAATCTATATTCAAATCTCTTCTTTTGCAGAGTTTTCAAAAAGTCTTTGCCAAATAACAAGTTAACGCTATACTTGGTGAATCGGGACCTCGTTGTCAGTAATGGACAGATTGACAAATTATATGGAGTACTTCTTGTCGATCCTGAATTTTTGCAGGGTAAAAAAGTAAGTTGCAATTACAAGGTTCTACTTTATGATTTCTTTGAAAATGAAATGATTTAATAATAATAATTTATAAGAGAGTTGGTGTGAATGCACTATTAGAAATTAATTTGCATGATGAAAACGCAGAGTCAGTAGACTATACAAACAACTTTGCTTGTCATCGTAGTTTGCCTCTTCTGAAGTCTGACTAATTAGTTGCTTTGACTACTTGTTTAATGGAAATACACCTTAAAAACGAAACACATTATTAAATAATTTATCAAAAACTCTTGGCTTTGCATTTGCATAATTACGTTTTTGCGAGACCTATCAATTTTCTCATTCGCTAAGCTCAAATTAATCTCCAATTATTCGCTTTACATTGCGAGCAAAGTGGACTCTTAAAGTTCAGCTGTAACTTGTTGTTAGTACTATGAAAAAAAATGATACCTTTGTTGGTTTTCATAACCAGCGATGTTTCAATATTGTTGCAGGTTTATGGGCAAGTTACGCTAACCTTTCGTTACGGTCGCGAAGATGAGGAAGTGATGGGTTTGAAATTCTGCAACGAAGCGATAATGTCGCTGGCACAAATCTACCCTTATTATCCTGGGGCAGACCACCAGGATGCCACCACCATGGTACAGGTGAGTGCATTCTCAACTTCATACGCACCAAATTATTAACCTATACAACAATACTGAAACTAATGCAAAAGTTTCTTGCGCTAAACTTGCGTTGACAGACTAAATTATAGATGAGTTCAGGCAAGCTCGCAACAACACGTTGTAATAGTTCTCACGTCGAATAATTCAAACAGCTTTTGCCAGTGAAACTTTCAAATCGTGAAATAACTGTCTCAAAATAATTCGGTAACCAAAACATAGTTCCGAAAATATCCATTTCAGATCGGTTAAGATTTTGAACGAAGACGAAACGAATCAAAACGAGGAGCTTTGTAATAAAAGTTATTTCTTTGCTACTCAGATTTAGTTTCAACGGCAAAAAAGCGGATTATGAGGGTGCTTTCATTCTGGTTCCCGCACTAATGTAGAACTAACGTTGTTATATTAGAAGGCGTTGGTTGTCACGACTTAATAGCAAGACAAATGGGCAGACTTCATTAATGGTCGCGAAGTTGTCAAGATTTTCATGAGGGAAGTACGCTTCGTGAAACGTATAACCAGTCGACAATTTTTACTACAACATTCCAGTTTAGAGTCCAGAAAAAGTTGCAGTTCAAAACAAAAGTTGAAGCCTTCTAATTATTCTGCGAAAAGAAGCATAAAGATTCTTATGCAATGAAATGTGCATCATTAAAATAATTTATGTCTTTTGTTTGTTGCTGTTTGGGATAACAAACTACAAAGCGCTTGAGGAGATAAAAAACTAAACGTAATCAACTTTCCTTCTATTGTGTCCTGTTTTTTATTTGTTTTCTAAAGTGCATTTATCTTGCCACCTGCTCGTTAGTTTTCTGTTTTCGTTGCTCTTTTTCTGCGAAAATGAAAAAATATGTCAGTTCAAAATACTGGTCATGGACATGACATGACATACCGCGATCTATTCAAGCCCATCTTTTGACGTAACCAAGGTGTTTTTTCAACACCGGATATGATACCTTTTTTGAACGCATCATTTTGTATCGGCCTTTTTTCGAGCGATCGAGGTACGTCTTTCGGTTGAATAACCAGAACATCTTCGCCGATGAAAGTTGAATGTAACGACTGAAACTGTTTTGCACTGAAGCGATCGTTCTGCATTAACGGTGTGCAACAAATGTGCGCACCCATGGCTATGTTCCCAGTCGCTCTATCGATTTAGTCATTTCGGCGTTTATACGATATTTTTAATGTAGATCGTAGTAACGAAAATGTAGAAAAAAAAGTCAAGTGTGAGAAGTGTCAAGTAGAATTTAATTCATAATAAGTGAATAAGTTTTACTTAACAAGTTTAACTTTTGATTAAATCCCACAAAATAAAAATCCGCAACTTCAAAAAAGATACTTTGAAAACATTATGATTTTAAACTCAATTAAGCTCCGTCAGACATGGTGAAGATAATAGGATTAGTTTCTTATTCCGAGAAGCTTTGGACTAATTGTGAGAATAATTTTTTCAGCGTGTCACAAAGTCAGGTGTGATACACTTGAGTTGCCACCTCCAGTGCGTTCAAAGTAACACTGTCTCCACCAGCTAAGCAACTTTGCGAGTTTGAAAACTTCATTCAAGCGACATGGATCGTGGATTCATAGAGAATTGAAAAAATCTATCTACAATTTGAAAGAAAGAAAATGGTCGAGATGAAACAAAAATGATTGATTGACTTTTTTTACAACCGTGACTGAAATATTGGTAAATCAAATGAAATTCTCGCTTGAATTTGTACCTAAACTCTACTTCTATTAGGAGCGTAATGCAGCCTGTACATCGAAACAGTTAATCCAAGTTAGGGACTCGGTTGAGCGTGAGAACGACCGTAAACCGATTTGCCAACATTAATGATGGGAACATTTGTATAAACCATCGAAATCGGGGTATCGAGAAAGAGATAGGCAGCTTCATAAACATGCATATGCTGTTAATCAAGTCGTAAACATAAACAGTGTATTTAGAGCATACGCCGGCGCAAATGTTTGCGGTTACTGTGTCCAACAGGCTCTCTCATTCAATCTGTTTTTCTAATACTGATTAAGCCACGAGTAATTGACTCTAAATATCAACAAAAACAAGAATCGAATAATTAAGAACATTGATTTCAGTTTTTTTTTAATCTTCTTATAAACTTTGATTGATGTTGATATTTTGTCGCGTGGGCCAAAAAAACAATCGTTTTTTTACTGTAAATGTAATGGACTTAAATTAATAACTGCTACTATGACTCATACTGACCTTAATTCAAAGTTCAATATGGTAAAGATATTTCCTTAGAAATCTTATGATTATGATAAAAACGCTGTCTTGTTACTCGTAACAGGAATTGCTATTCGAGCTTCGAAAATGTTCGCAAAGCTGCAAAAGATGCAAGTTAAGGTCGAGGTCAGGGCATGGACCGACGTCAGCATCGTGTATTCGCATTGTGTTAGCGGCTCATAAACTTTGAAAACAAGCTCCACTGTTGTAAAAAAAAATATTCACTTGTTTCAGACAGAAAAAAGTACAATTTTAGTTGCAGGTGCTAGCTCGCCTTTGCGTTTACATTCTTGATGAAACGGTTCCCTTTTTGAGAGATACGTTCATTTCAAATTTACTCAGATTTAGTTACAGCAACATCGAACCGTACATAAAATTTTTGTAGGTTGATAAAAATTACAAACTCTATATAAATTATTTGCATATAAAATTTCATAAAAATTGATCGTTAAATGTAACAACGATCAATTCACGAACATCTGTCAAACGTAATATTATATTTATGTTAATAAAGCATGTTTTGGTTGTTGTGATTGGGTATAAATTGTATTATAATAACAAATGTGTATATTCGTTCAATTAATGGATTTGATGACGGTCATTCGAAATTAACATTCATTAATTAATTCGACTAATTATTTCGTAACATTAACTAACATTATTAATAAGCTTGAATTTCATGCGACGTTATATTATGAAGTCACTATTTGAGAATTTTTGAAAAAATCACTTTGATTTTTTTTTCTCAGCCATGTCATTCCGCGCTGGTAAATTTAACGACAAAATGACGAAAAGGTCCGGTATTGAATTACACGCAACTCCTATATCGAAAGCCAACCAATTCCGCAGAGCTCAACAGACTGTTTTCAAGTTTTAATGACACAAAGTCGATCACTCTGTGACTGTTATCGGTGGCGATTTTAATTAGAAGTGCAATCGCTTTATCGCTGCAAGGACCCTAGAAATTAATCTTCTTGATAAAACTTATTGTTGTTCAGTTACAAAATGACGTCTGCTGATTTTTAAATGTTTATCATCAAGTCTGATCTGAAGTTTTACTTCCACACTTAAACATGAGATATTTTTCATCATTAAAATTTGTTGCCTCGTAAGATAAAAAAATCACTACAATCAGTTTAAAGTCAAGACTAAAAAACCTTTTTAATTGAAAAAAAATCGATGTTCTAATCTCGGAACGAGATTTCTTATTCAATTCGAAGGTCTTCATGTGATCGAAAAGTAAATATTTCAGTGTTTCGGAAAGAGAGTAATCTATCCACGACATCTTGAATTGGCGAATCCAGCTGCTGAAATGAGTGTGTACATTCAAGAACTTGATCCAGAATGTTAGCAGCGCATGATTTTATTTTTGCTGACGCATAATAAAGTTCGTTTTCATTTTGTTCTGCGTCACTGGCAGTGACGTTTTCATTGTCGACTTATCTGAAAAGATAGAAGATTTTACGGCTTCTTGGCCAAAGGAAAGGAATACGGCTGTATTAATGAGAAACTACAGAACTAGATGGATAGAGGATTTTGCGATCGTTCAGTGAGGATTTAGGGTAATTGAGATGGTACAGCCAATCCAAAATTTTTTGCTTCTATTCCATATTCCGTTGATCAATTTTGGTCTTGTAATCTCGCATCTAAATGTTATCATGTATGGAATTGTATTTCAAATAAAAACAAACTACTGATCATTTCATTATCGCAAATCATGAATTCATGAATGAAGGAATTCATTACTTTTTCGAAAATGAGATCTTTGAGGGAAAAAATAGAAACACTTTATGAAACATTTGAATTCTATTATCGCGCGGCTAAATGTGTAGCCCATTCTCTAACGTGCCATTAATAACTTAAATTGAGATTCTAAATGACTCGAGCGTCACCCGCAAAGGAATTCGTCAAGAACCACGTTCACTTGAGTTTTGCATAACAGGTGGAGACAATGTAAATCTCATGGGAAGAGTATTTCATTCATTTTTCAAATAGGAAATTATATTCTCAAGAGAAATTTCGCCTCGAAAAAGGTGAACTTTTCAACGCGAAAAAAAATTTCAATATGAAACGTACTTCAGTCTACTTAAATTTAATTAAAGTATATTAAACAACACGGCGCAGGGGTATCTGATCGTAAAGGCGTCTTTTATATTTCATAAAAAGTTAGGCGATAAAGTGAAAATTTTATGCCGCCAGTGTAAAAATTGTTTTAAACTTTATTTTTTCAGCAACTAAAGTTTAACATCAACTCACTTTTTTCGTAACAAATTGAAATCAGTCTTTGCTAGAAAGTGAAAAATTTTCTTTTAATTTTTCATCAAAGAGTTTTCTTTAGTTTATGAAAAAGCAAAACCATAAATTTGCAGCAAAGTAGTTTAAAAATTAAGATAAAAAAGTCGTACCGCAAAAATCTTTGGAAGCATCAAGGCTGCATGAAAGTACAAGGGCGCTTGCGCAGAGCCACGCGGTCATGAATGTCAATAAAGCAAAGGCGACAATTCATGAAACGCAACAAGTCGACTAGCCGAAAACTTTTCAAACAAGGTCAAACTGTTTTCACTTAGCATTTTTTAATGTTGCAAAGAATGTAACAAAGTTAAAAACTCCTAACAGATAAACGAATAAAAATTTGTAATTACAAATTATACTATTTAATCATAGCTGTAAATGACATTATCGAAAATTTAACTTTCGAAATAACATATTGCATAGCTTCTGTAAGATGTAAACTTAATTACAGTAGCGCCATCATCCAAGCGTACGCTTAATAATTAAATTAACTTCGGCGATAAAGCTGCGTTTTCGTCTAATTAATATATGCTCGCTCGGTTTAGTCGGGGATCTATTATAATTCATTAAACATCCGTTATTCACATCTTCATTAACTAGAATTGGGGAAATCAAATTGATCCTCCATTCGAACAAATAGTAAAGTCAGTCATTTTGTTCTGAAATTACTCACGGCTACTGAGCTGCTACGAAAATGCATTCGTAATGAGATAATTTACTTATCGATAAATGCTGTAAATGCACCGTATGTTCAGTAATTTTTTCCAATTCACCGCTTGGTTTATTCTGTTATTCAAATTGGATTAACTTTCAGCCTGCACGAGATTTCGTACTGACGAGTAAATATAAAAATAAAATGAAAAAGTGATGCCACAATGCAAACAATGTAAAGCTAAATAAGCATTGTACGAGTTGTGAAACAAATTAACAAAGTTTAACTTCAACATGTGACATTAATTTGTCGAATGTAGAAGAGACCAATCCAATGAAAATACGAACAATGCAGTTGTTTAAGGATGATTTGATAAAACCAAATTAAAATTTCCATTTTTTACCCTAAATACCTTTGTTATCTATTTTGAAACTGTTTTCATACTTTTATGATACAAAAAACGTTATCAAAAGGTATATTGATTTATGAGGAACTTATTATGAACTGAATTCATCATATTTTCAGGAACAATTATTGCGAAAATTAGGAAAAAATGCGCATGCATTTTCCATGACGTTGACAGCACTGGCGCCGCCTTCTGTTCAACTTGTCCCTGCCAAGGAATACAACGGAGCTCCCATTGGAACTAGCTATGAAATTAGAATTTATGTTGGTGAGACCTTTTTTGCTTCGTATTTCATTTATATGAAAAAGGGACGAATCAATGTGAAAAAAATGAATGAAAACTGACTTGCAAAAACGGTCTAATAGTGATAAAAAACGATGAGTTTTTTTGCTTGAATGAAAAAAGTGAACGTCATGTACAACAGCTTGGACATGAAAATTCAATATGAAAAGTGACGTACAATTTGATTCACGAAACTCTTTAGTGGATATTGTTATGTTAAAAGAGTTTAAAAAAAGCTACACCACTTGTGACTGCATCTCTGAAATTATTCTGAACCCACTCACGTTTGACCAATAACGATAAGAATCTGAGAACAAGAAGAAAATCTAAATTGCTTACAAACATTGCGTTTTTCCAAGTCCAGAAGATGTTTCGGGAACCTCTAAAGCGTTTTTTGAAGTTTTTAGATGTTTGTTGAAACTAAACCGAGATCATTTTATAAAAAAATAACATTATGCAATTAAATGCAAATGTTGTAGATTCTTTTAGGAACTTTGAATATCCAACTAGTTTGAATAATTATGAAATTTATTACAGCGGAAAAACCGGATGAGAAAACAACTCGGAAAACAACTTCGTTAAAAATGGGCTTGAGGGTGATTCAAGGACCCCATTCTCCTTACTTGCCAAGAAGTACACTGTACAACGTGCCTTTCAAAGATCAAAAACAAGAAACTAAAAAAAGAGGTACTAGAAACGATAACTCAAAAAGTACAAGCATACAACAAGAAATCATCGGCACTAACGGTAAGATCCCAAAAACTCCTTTCTCTCTTCACCTTTTGTACTCGCTTTCCATTGTTTCGATAATTTTGAATTTAATGTTTAATCATACTGTTTCCATCATCAAAAAAGTTGGTGCAAAAACTTGAGCATCAGTCGCAATTCAGTTCATTAAAGCTTTTTAATTATTACTACAGTCATTTTTGTTTAAGAGACACTAATTAAGGTATAATTATCAAAATTTCTAACAAAAATTACACAACTTGATCAGTAAATGAAAATAAACAACGTTGAATCATTGAAATTCAATCCGTTATCAAGCAATTTTAATTAACATTATGAAACCAAATTCATTTCAACGCTTTATTTAGCTTGTAATAATAAACACCGTTTCAATTCATGATTAAAAACATCGTTATTCGTGCATTTATGTTCACTTGAAATTATGAGCAAAGTTTATTTTTCGTTAAAAAAATACAAAAAATGAGTGTCGAATTCTGATTACAGAATCTGATACGTCACATGCAGTCGTAGAAAAACGATTTCATCTCAGCGGAGGTCGGATCCGGCTAGAGGCAAGTTTAGATAGGTTGTCGTACTGTCACGGAGACCTCATCACTGTAACTGTCAATGTAACGAACAACAGCACCAAGACCATCAAAAGGGTAAAGGTAACGTTTTTTGAATTTATATTTTCTTACAAACATTGTATAAATAGCGTTCTAAAAAAAGTTTTGAGGTTTCTCGTTTTTAATAAAAAGATAACAATGTAGTTGAATAAAAGTTTGCTACTGAAGGTGATTGTTCTGAAGATGATCGATTGCAATCGTGGGAGTGAGGATAACATTTCCGTTATGCTCAATGTAAATCGATGAAACTGGAGCACAACCAAGTACGACAATTGACACCAAGAATACAAATAATGGGAAATTAGAGCGATGCTCAACGTCGAGCAAATCCCAACTTAAACATTAACTGTACTTGACGTGTATTGTTGGCAATTTAAAGTTCGATAGTTTCACTCGGGCATCGAGTAGCATAACAATCATCGGCATCACAAGTCGACAAACAAGTACATGACGAAAACCGAGCGAACCACTTTGGAGATGACCAAAACCAACTTGTCAACTAAGTTGGTTCATTGGGTAATAAACAACCAACGGAGATTCCCAAAGTCGTTGCCAAAGTGTGTCAAAATTTCAACACAAACCTAACGAGTCGTGCACAATGTCATTTAACTCAATGAACCACGCTGACGCTGAGAAAAAAGTTTGAAGAAAACTTTTGTTGAAAAACAAAAAATGCATAAAACTATTGCTCCATTTTAAGACTTAATTCTTTTAAATTATAATTAAAAGTTTGAGTTAATGCAATTTAAAAGGTATTTAAATTCCCTTCATTCATTAAATTAACTTTTTTGTTCAATTTAATTCACGGGTGTTGATACAGTTTAAGTTTGTATTACAAATTGCTCATGAAATTTCCATCAATAATTAACGCAAGAAATTTTGCAATGTTGAAAATCGTAACTGCAATATAAATTCTGTTAAATTTAGAAATAATAAACTAAATAAACGTTTGATGGAAATGTTGAGATTCTTCGTTTGAATAAAATAACATTATGGTAAAATATTTCGTGATAGAATCTATGTAAGAAATTTTCATGAAATGCATTTATTCATGTAATTAACTTTAAACAAACAAACAAACGTTGCTGCAGATGAAAAAACTCGTTTTGTTAATTGAAAATGAGTCCGTGATGCGAATCAGTGGAAAAAATCAGATACGGTCAGACTCCTTTGATGAGTTTTAAATAATGAAATATGGTATTCGGAAAAATTATTCAATCAATTCCGAAATTCGAAATGATATGAATATAGCAAAACTCCCGGACGTTGGTTCGTTTGGTTTCACAATTGAAAGCAAATTTTCAGTCACAAAGGAATCACTCAATTCTTACTTTATTTGCTAACAATAAAGTTTAACGTCAATGCAAAGCATGAAAATTGTCACTGTGACTTTATATAACTCTGCTAAAATATAAACGAAATTATTATTATCATAATACTGAAAATGTTTCTTTAGTACTCTGCATTCCAACGCCATATATTTTATTTTCTGTTTGAAATGCAAATAAAGAGGAATTCATTAATCGATTTGTTTACCGTTTTCAAAAGAAAACTCTCACCGAAGCACATCAAACGAATCAAGTATTCCTTGAACTGTAATTTCAGACGAATAAAATAAAAAAAAAAAAAAAAAACAGAAAAAAAAGAATAATATTCGAGCTTTCCGAGAATTAAAAAGTCTTTAATAAATGTTGAATCGAAAAATTGTGTAACAGGTGCTCGTGAATCAGCATGTGGACGTGTGTATGTTCAGCAATGGCAAATTCAAAAATACCGTCGCAGAGGTTTCGTCAACGGAAGGTTGTCCAGTTGATCCAGGCTATTCTCTCAGTACCACCTACACCCTCAAACCAGAAAAAGGAGCAACGAAAAATTGGATCGCCCTTGAAGATAGTTTTGCGCAACCTGGAGCCATACTTGCGTCCACCGTCTTATGCGCAGGAAACGAACCTGAGGATAGAAACGTTTTTGCGATCTACGTTTCTTATTATGTCAGGGTGAGAACAACTTTACTACATTTCTTCATAAAATGTCTCTCTTAAAAGACTAACATTTTTAAGACGAAGTTTCTTTTTATTTGTATTATTATTAAACCTCTGGGAATTTGTTCTCAAAATGCAATGAAACCTAGATAAACGTTATCTTGAAATGCAAATATTTTTAAAGGCCCATAAAACGAAACTGTTTTACAGTTTTCTTTAAAACTGCAAGTTTTAAAAAATGCAATTGAAATTCATTTACAAGCTGACGAATTTTAATAATTTATGCAAAGTAACCCATTCAGAACCGAACATTCAAGACTTGCGGTAAAAGTAACTTAAATTAAGACCTGCGTGAATCGGATCAAAGCAATTATTTCGCTATTATTCACGAATTTCACTGCTTGATGCAAGCAGGATTTCAGTTCAAAAAGGCCAATCAAGTTGGTCATACGACGCGAACAGAATTAATTGAACAAATTGGTTTATTGATTGGCAAAGATACTTGCTCATAGCGATTTCATCCATGATAAGCTTTTTTCTCTGTTTTTTGTCAAATTAACTATGCATTTAGATTCGGATAATGTCAGCACGACTATAATGAAACTTTGTTCTGTCAAATCACCGTCTACCTTTTGGTTTCAATTGAAGTAATTAAATCTTTTTTGTTCGATTTAATGCTTGCAGGTGAAACTCGTTATATCGACAATAGCCGATAAACTTCGTGGTTCGGTGTACGTGGATCTGCCATTCAGATTGATGCACAGCACAGCTGACGTTGAAGAAATGAGCCGATCACCTGTGACACGGGTAACGCCTCGGAATTCAATCGAAGAGGTGCAAAATAAAGTGATGAAAACGTTTGTTCAGATGCCGAAGCGAGATCTAATCGAGGAGTATGAAAAATCAAAGTGCACCTGAGAGGAGGTCGACGTCCTCGAATCCCAACCGGACAACAAGAACGAGAGTGAGGACGACAAGAAAACGAGAAACGTCAACGTCACGTGTGCGCATCAAGGTTTCAGCATCCAGAGAGCGTGGTGTTGCTTCCGAAGAGCGTCGTAGTTTATTTAAAATAAAAGCTATTATGGCGTCGTTTGTTACAAATTACCCTGTTGCGACTGAAAATCATTTTTGCAGTTTGAATCTGCTGTAATTTTGTACGCGAAATTGTTTTGTCTGTAGATGAGAAAACTGTTAGAAGTTTGTTCGTTGTTGAGAGACTATTTGACATTTTTTGCAAATAACTTGTAGACTAATCTCGGAGGTTCTAACTGTATCTGTACCTGTTTTATAACGACTACGATAAACGTAAGACTTTGTTTAGGGAATCAAAGATGTACTTATGGGTCAAATCTCAAACCAAACTTGGCTAATCCGGGTTTTATCAAAGAGGATGGAAGACTGGTTTGAAAGACGACACGTTTTATACATAGTCTCCGAACGTAGTGTACATAGCCAACGTGTTGAAAGCCGCGTGTCCTCGGAGATTACTAGATGTTCGCGAGTGAACCGTATGGATTTGTGAAGACGCTTCAAGACGCCTCTTTGAATGCGCTACGATTCTTTTGTCACCTGGATGAAAAAATTCAATTAAAACTTTTGATAAAACGTAATACAACTTTTCCAACCATTAATTATATCTTCGTTACTCTCCAACCTCATTCCAAAATTAATTGAAACTTGTTTCCATCATATTTGCAAACTGAATTATCTAACTCCCTCACCACAATTCGGTACTGTTCGTAGCAAATTATTGTTACACAATTTTTAAAGTCTTCTTGAGTGATAAAAGAAGTCAATCGTACTTGTCAGAAACATTTGTTTGAACGAAAGTTTACATTAAAACTTATTTAATGATCAAAATCATTATACCGAAAGGGATCAGTTGAATTCTGTTTTCCGAAAGAGTAAGACTATGTCAATTTATCTTTAATAAAACTAACAAGAGACTTGATATGCTATCGAGGAAATGATGCCCTGCTGTTAACGACGGAGCACTGTGTATTTTTCTGAAATATTATGCCAATCATTTATACGTTTGGCCGCTCGATCGTTTATTTCCGTCGTGCACCTACTTGGCCCAAGTGTAAGCGTACGTGTATGTGCTCGCGCAGACATATGTAAATAATATCGCATACTGCCATTCCCAGATACAGACAACGTGTATAACGTAAATGTGCGCTTCTCGCATTCATGTCCACATCTAATAGCTTCTGGTCTGCATTAAATGCAGCATCTCGCTTATTCAACGGATCCAATTATTTTGCACAATGTGCTAAAACACAAACTTTACAAAATGTACTCAATGTTGTAATAAATCTATATGGATTTGCTGTCAGATGAAAAGTGATACAAAAAATGAACCGATCCATTTATAAATTTGTTTGCTTTTGTCTCTGGACAGAAAACGTTCGAGTAAAATGATTCTTTTTATATCACCCGCAATGTGTAACGTCGACGTGAAAAATGATTTTGAAATAATGGTAATGATTATTTGCTCACCGTGATAGCCGCAAGCTGCGTTACCCCGGACAATTTGTTTGCTACTTTTGTTCGAACTATCCGTCACAGTAATAAGGATGTATTTGAAGGTGCCACTGGGATCGATTTCAACATCAGCGACTTTATCCAATGACTCAGACATCTTAGATGAAAAGTATTTTATATCACTCGAAGCTGTAAATAAAATGATAGAAGTATCAATATTTATCCGAAAATGTGAATGTGAACGATTCTATTGACAAATTCGTTTACACTTTTTTCAATAATTTAACAAGAGATTGTATTATTGATAGCAAAAGTGTGTGAGTTAACAAATTAAGGGATGTGAAAGTAGTGCTGTCCATTGTAACTTGGATTAATAAAATAAAATATTTACAAAAAATATGTGCAACGTTTGTTTGCTGTAATATTTATGCAATTGCAAAAAGCTTTTCACTCCCACGTCAAAATGTAAAATGTGAAATCCATGAAACAAATTTAACAATCCGTTTTATTTGCAATGTTTCATTGAATGTTATTAAATATATGTGATTGAATATGCAATTCGCTAAATTTTGAATTGCACATAACCTGTTAGTTGATTTTATTTATAGAATATGATTTCATTTAAGTTCACGATCAACGATTCTTCGACAAATATACTTCGACAAATATAAAAATATTTAATTAAGGATTTATGCGTTAATAAATTCTGCTTTACCGTTACGAATTAAATGCCGGGATGAACGTAGAATCAAACCAAACTTCATAACAATTCGATGCACTGAGCATCCGTGACGTCATACCTGCCATGCACTGTGAGAGCATGTGACATAACCTCAAACTAGTAACTCACAGTGACAATATAAAATGCTTTTTCTATAAACAATAATCATGAACAATATAAAGACACTCGTGAGCAGTGACGCGTCAGTAATCTGGAAAGCTCTTAATGGAGTTTTTGCAATTTATAAACCACCCCAAACAGATACAGCAAGGATAAAAGCAATTATTGCAGCAAACATAGCTCGTGGTTTGTAGCAAAACAAAATACCCAACAAAAATTAAATTCATTTCAATTCATCACCATGGTGCAAATAAATTATAATTTTAAATGAAATTGTTTTCATTTTAGATTTAAACAAATTAAATGTTCGACCGCCAAGCACCTATGTGGATATCGTTGGCGATACAACAAAAACTATGGAAGTAGTAGTAAAGACAAATTTGGCAGACGATGTCAGATTTGTTGGTCCTCGGTACCAGCAACGGGACCTTAAAATCGCCCATAGATATACCTTACCATATGAAACTTCCGGAGTCTTGTTACTCGGTATTAAAGACGGTGTGCAAATGCTCGAGTATATAAGAAATGGTCAACCAACGAAAACTTACAAAGTACAAGGAAAACTGGGCATTGCAACTTCTACGTCTTTCGCGTCAGGAAAACTCGTAGAACAGTCGACTTATAAACACATTACAAGAATCACCATGGACAAACTGTTGGCCTTGTTACAGTCGTCACATCAAAAAGCTATGTATAGGTAATCTATTCTTTTCATTATGTATCTTGAAGCTTAAATTTTGTTCAATATTCTATTCCTTTAAATGTTTTCTCTTTACTTTTTTAGATCAGCTGGAGTAGACATGCAAAGTCAACTGGCTTACGATTTGGCGAAAAAAGGATTGCTCAGGCCAGCGGACAGGAACACCCCTTTGCTTTATTCAATAAAGTGTACCAGATTTGAACGTCCGTACTTCGACTTAGGTAGGGAATCTGAAACATCACGTTATGGAAAAAAACATAAAAAAATTGTGATAAACTTATTGAAATAAATTCCATTGTTACAGAAATAGTGTGCATAAACTCAAACGAGAATTATATAGTGGAACTTGTCGACCACATAGGAGCACAGCTAAAATCCTCAGCAACTTGTACAAAAATACAGTTGTTTCGATACGGACTTTTTGACGCAAACCTCGCTTTGTTATCGAAGCACTGGACGCTTGAAAATGTTTTAGATAACATTGAGTCCTGTCGACAGATACTAGACAAAAACAAATGTTTACTTGACCAAGATAGCCCTCACCTTGTTCAGGGAATCACACAATAAATTATTTATCATATAAAATTGCTTTATTGAGTTATTCGAATCAACACCCAATTAACACTGAAACATGAGGCAACATTAATGTACAAAACTAAAGTTTATTTACATCCGACGTAAACACCACTCAACGAAATTAAGAACACTGCTTGTTGTGAAACATTGGCGAAACATCATTTTTGTAAACGAAAAATATGTATAAATCAATGAACACTTGTAAATAAATTTGTATAATATACGATGGACTGCAAAAATTGAAGGTGTGCAATCGCAAATCACATTAAGTTCATAGTTGCTATTTCAATTGGGGGTGAATACCAAAAAGGGTAATTGTTTTGCATAAAGTATTTTGTGTAATGAAAGATATTGACTATTGCTTAAGTTTTTGTGAAGAATAACTTTCAACTGAATACTGAATTCGGACAGTCTTAACATCTCAACATAGAAACCATCTAAACAAACGACCAATTAGATGTCTAATCGAATCAAATTCGAAAATTAACTTAACTTTCAATCAAATAATGAACCATAACTTGTCATTTCATCAGAACCCCAAAATAAATCGAAGATTCTAAACCAAACTTCCAATTTCCACTAGACTTATGCTATCACTTTTAGTTCCAAACCAAAGCTTGCAACGAACGCTCGCAATTTCACCACGAACTTTTTGTTTTTTTAGGCAACGGATTGCTCGACCTGTATTGTGCAGGTATTTTGTCCTCGTCATCACTGTCATAAATATTCCCTTTTCGTTTTCTGTCACGTTTATCCCTACGTCTAGGAGCTGTGTCGGAAGAATCATCCCTTTTTCTCTCATCATCAGAATCCGAGTCCGAATTGTACTTGAAATCTGAACCAGAGTCCTTATCGCTACCTTTATCGTCGTCCGAGCGGCACTCATCAGAATCAACTTTCTTGCTGCTGTCAGACTTCTCTGCTTCTTCAGCCTTGCGATCTTTTGACATAGACCTGCGTTTCCGTTCCGAGTGTCTTTTGCGATCGCTTTCTTTTCTGAACCGTCGATCAGAGCTGTCGTAACGATCTCGAGAGGTTTTATCTTTACAGTCACGTTCTTTTGAGCGACTTCGTCTCCTTCGACTTGAATCTGAATCGTCTGAGTAGTCGCGGGTTTTAGCATACCGATTATGTTGACGATCCTTCGATGTTGATCTTTGCATTTTCATGCTCTTTGCGATTACGCGTTTTTGATGATCCAGTTGAGGGAACAAATCTGTTCGAAACATAATTTTGATGCATTTCATAAATTTCGTTCAAAGAAAAGTGTTTGCATAAGAAAAACAACATACCTTGTGATTTCTCCAGAGCTTCTTTAGCAGAATTCATTTCAGCTTCCTGAATGCTATGGCCTGATGCTTTAGCTAAACGTTTACCTTGGAAATAAACAGCGACAGTGTAAACTCGAGTGTTGGTTGGTCCTTTGCACTCGATAACCCTGAAAGTTGAAAACAAATTGCATAAATTGATAAGATTCATATTATTAAAATGAAATGTCACAGTGAAATGCTTAATATTTCAGAGCATTTGTTTGGAACTTACTTATACAAAGGAATATCTGGCTCGCCCCCATCCATAGTACGCAACGTGAGACAACACTGCTGCAGTTTGCTTTTCGGATCGTTCCAATCCTGGTTCATAATAAAATCTTTGAGTCGTGGGAAGAAGCAGACGTTGCAAAAAACAATGCAGTGTTTAAGGCCTTTGTCGACGTAAAGAGCGCCCAAAAATGCTTCCAGCAAGTCTGCTCTGTCTTTAGTTTTGAGTTCGGCTTTAGGGTTTCCGTACAAAGCATACTCTGTCATCCCCAAATCATCGCATACCACGGCTTGTGTTTTGTTATTGACTAGAGAACTTCTTAGTAACTAAAATAAAATTGCACAAATTATTGATAATCTGAAGAATGTGAACATTCTTTTATAAATTTCATACTCAAATACTTACAGATAAATGACCTTCGTGGTGCTCGGGAAAATATTTGTACAAATACTCAGATACAATAAGTTGCAAAACGGTATCACCGAGGAACTCTAGACGCTGGTTAGAACCAAGCGTCAAATTTGTGAAACCGATCCTACGATCGGTGAAGGCTCTGGCTAGTAATCTGATATGCGTAAAGTCAACTCCTATTGACTCTTCAAACTTAGTCAATTTCTGCAAAAATAATCATCAATTGAAAATTATGTTTCTTTCTAAAAGGGAAACAAGTTGAAAGTTAAAACGTTTTGAAGTACCTGTAACAATTCAAACTTAGGGATCCACTGTCGATCGCCCATAGGTTCCTGTTCCTGCAAAGGATGTTTTGGGTAATTGACCCAAACCTTCGTCAACTCTTCCTCATCTTTGAAAAGTGTCCCGCCAAAAACTCGGTCAGCGATTTCGATGCCTCCATCCAAAAACAGGGACCCAACAAGGGCCTCGAAACAATTGGCCATGGCATGTCTCAATTCTAAATCATGGCACAAGTCGCTTCCGTGCGCATACAACATGTACTGCTCTAAATTAAGTTTCTTTGCCAAAACCGCTAGGTGCTGGTTCTGAACGATAGCCGCTCGGTACGTGGCCAGACCACCTTCCTCTAGGTCTGGGAACATGTGGAAAAGGTGAATGGACGTTAAGAATTCCACTACAGCATCTCCAAGGAACTCGAGCCTTTCGTTGTGGGCAATCGACGATTCAGTTTCCCGTCGTGCTCCGAACCTTGACATGATGTTTATTAGAGTGTTGATGCCCCTTTTCCTCGTGTTCATATAGTGAATCCTCCTATCACCATATTCCGGTTGTCTTATGCCGCAATTGGTAAGAGAATTTCTCGCATGGTCTGGATTAGTACCGAAGTTTTCCCTGTAACTTGGATGAGTCAAGGCCAATTGTAACAGGTGTCGATTCTTGAAATCATACTGGAGAATTTTTTCCAAATTGTCAAGAGATTTGTGGAATCTCAAGTGACAGACTAGCACGGGGATGAGCATTGCGTGCTGAACGATATCGCACATGATGCCCGTTCGGTAAAACCCTTTGGCACTAACATCGACAGTCACGTCGCGTTTCATCTTGCTTTGTGTTCGAAGTTCTTGTAGCTTGTTCTCTTTAGCCTCCAACTTTCTTTTGTCCTCGTAAGAAGGCTTTGGCATGTTCGCCAAGAGGTGACGAAATTTAACATAGTCGCGCCATGCTTTCTGGTAACTGAAAAGTGTGAAAATCAGTTTAGTCAAGTTTAAGAATAGCAGTTTTAAAAATAAACCTAGGTTCGGATCATCTTTCTACTCACTCCGCGTTGCCAGCATAACTAAGCTGAGGTGGCCTTATACCAAAATGCACGATCTCTGGGTACGCTAGTTCTCCAGGTTTTGGAGGCGTTGCTGTGTTCCTGTCCAGCTGATCTACTCGAACGCTACACGGTTTTTTACCAGGATAGGTCACTACCATGCCCTTGACCTCGTCCGCAAAATCCTGCCACTTGTACTGAGGCATCTCATGTAACATCGGCAGATCTTCTTCCTCTATCAATAAAGTACTGCTTTTTATGAGGTAATTCAGCACTTCGTTCATTGACAGGATTTCTTGACCACTGTCAGGCAGGTCGCGAACAAACCGAGGCATAAAGTGAAACTGGTCACATCCCGATGAATTCTGAGCGGCACGAAGGTCAAAATCAACAAGTTCCAGAATCTCCTTGAACAGGTATTCCTCTGCAAAAGCAAAATAAAATTGTTCAATCAAATTGTATTCATTCAACATTTAGGTTTGGATCATTATAAACTTACTGAAGTAATCGAGTTCCCGGATGGTAAAATTTTCCGGCAGCTTTTCTTCGATGTAGAGTATCGTGTACTCGATGTTGAACCGTATGACCTTACAAGTTGGCAATTTGACCAGAGGGAAATGAGACAACATGGAAAATCCTTCGAAAATAAACTCGTGTTCGTCGTGTTTGATAATCGTTGGAGTTTTCGTAAGAAAATTTGTAGGCGGACTGATGGTTATCCTGTAATGGTACAGTCTGTCTGCGTTGTTTGAATCCAGGTCACATTTTGTCAGGTCGCCTTCTCCCACATAGATGCCATGTCTTATTCCAGATCTTCGTGATTTTGCACTGCATCTACACAATGGACCGTCGTTCATCTAAAAAACTCAAAAAATTAATAAACAAATTCAAACTCTAAACTATTAATCATCCCAACAAAATTGTCATCATGAAATTTACCTCCCCAGGATCATTAAACCACAACTCCGGATGCAACCTCTGCGGATGTTGTTTTTTCGCCATGAGTTCCTCCATGGTCCTGTCATCTTCATCAATCGAACTTTCACTATCCGAAGAGCTGCTGCAGACCTCCGTCTTGTGTCTACACAATTTTGTGCGCGTTTTCCTCGGAGGCGGCTCATAGGGCATCTGTTCAGATTTAGCATTCGCCGACCTCTCCAGCAGAAGCTTCTTGAAATAATCACAAAGTTCCATCTGTTTATTCGTCGCCTTCATGATCTTCGGATTATTATCATCCCTGTAATAATACAAATCCGCCGGCGCAGTTCTGGTCCAGATCTTCTTCTCATTTTCAATAATCCCTTCCAACCCCAACGCACTCAGCTCGTCCATCTTTTTCACCATATCCTTACTCGTAGCACAATAATTACTTCTGTACTTCTCCAACAGATGTTCCCTCTCACTCAGCACTTTTGGTTTCGGACTAGTAGTACGTCTAGGGCTCTGGTCGCGAGACTTGGACCTCCTCTTGCTTCGACTTCTATAACTCCTAGCCGCACTAGGTGATCTATATCTAGGCCGCTTATCTCTGTGACTATCTCTGTCCCTCTCTCTACTATACCTGTCCCGTCTATAGGAATCTTTACTGCTTCCCCTGCTGTACCTATCCTTGTACCCTTCCTGACTTCTGTACGAAGACCTTCCAGAATCTATCGAACTACTCCGATTGTTTTCCGGGTACGACTTAGTACCTTGACTTCGGTCGGGATAGTAAGAACTTTTTCTCTCAGTTGTGTTGTAGGACCTTGGTTTTTGCGAGGAAAAAGGACACGTTGGCTGGTTCCAGGTACTGCTTTGAGGTTGCTGGTAGTTTTGGTACATTGACGGTACTGAGTAGTTATTGGGGTACGGATTCTGGTACCACTGACTCGACTGGCCCATCCCTGGTGGTGGGACGGATAAGTTTGGTGGTGGCAACGAGGTTGTAGAGTACGATGGTACCATGTTTGGCGGAGGAATGTCAGGACGAAATTCAGGAATCGAACTGGGGATCGGCGGCGGTGGCACATTGTACATCGATGAATTCAACTGCTGATCTGTTGTCTCTCCAGGATAATAACCCTGGTTCGATGAAGCGTTCCAGTAGTAAGGCGTTTCGTTCATTGTTGACTATTAAAGTGTTTATCTGAACTAAAAAACAGAAACCATTAGTATTATCATGTATTCAAGAGCTTACTTTATAAACTGTGTTATTTTTGCAAAACTAGTTTGCTGATAGTTTTTTTTTGTATTTTCTCTAGTTGTTTGTTTGCGTTTTTTGCTATTTATAAGTTTATTTTGAAATAAACTTTTCAACAAAATGTATGCAAGGGGAGTGAAAAACAGTCTTAGAAAACTATGCGGTGTCAATTGAACTAAAATATTCATCATGGTTATAGATAATATGGCAACATTGTTGAGAAACAATGAGGGAAGTAAGTGACTGACAAGGACGATTAGAAAATCAATCCTGAAGTGTCGTCTGAAATGGAGGATGATGATACATTTCGCGAAACTGGGAAATTGTTGAAACGAATTGCAAATTTTGTTGTATCAAAGTCTATTATGACTCGTTTCAATGTCATTGTTAGCTTTGTTTACAATTCTTATTAGTTGCTTATATCTTGATAAATAAATTATTACATCGTACTTACCTTCTAATCTGAACTCCTACTCATTGCTACGTTGAATCTCAAACATACACTGTTGAGAAATTGACATATAAAAAATATAACTGAGTAGGCGATTCTAAAATTACTCCATAAGTCGATCAAGTCAAATAACGAAACATAACCTACGTCAGGTAGAGAGAGATAAAAGTGCGCAAGAAGGACGGAGAATTAAATTGGCAACACTGATTTAGCGGTAATATTTAAAACTGAATGCACAATTTGACACGGAATAAAAATGCAAATAATGACAAGGTACAATTTATATTGCATAAAAGGTTCATAAAATCCGGTTGCAAAGAACTGATCAACTTGTCACAGGTTTGTAATTGGCTTTAGTTCGTCTTCTTTTGGATCGTCTTAATCGTTTTATCGATTTCATTCTTTGCTTCTTTTTCGGTTTTCGTTGCATGGGCTTCACGCAGAATTGTCGTGGTAAATTTTTGTTATTGGCGTTGTTGTAATTTATTCTGTAATAACCGCGGCAGTGAGATAATAATCCGAAATTGAGCCCTTTTTGTAATACATTGTACATCTGAAAATATAATATTTTCAAATACAAACTAGGTTACTTACAACAGCATCAATCGGAACTGAAAAATAAGAAAATATCAGAAAGTTTTGACAACCTGACGTTTAACTGTGGATTCATTAAGGCCATAATGTGTGACAATATAGTTGACGATATCTTTGGCAGTAACTCCGCGAGTTTGTTTCAATTTATGGATTGCCTTTACGACGGTGAACGGATTTGTTGCTTCGGAATTTTTAGTCATCTTTACTCACAATTTAGCATAACGAACGGTTCTGTAAAAAGTTTGACACTTGAACATTTTGAAATTTGGCACTTGGGTGAAACCAACAATAAAAGTTTCGATTTCGGCTTACTTAAATGGTCATTCACTGAGACAATTTGTTAATCGATGAAAAAGGGCGCGTTACATTTTACTCAGCTTGTTGTTGTGACAGGAGAATTATTGATTTGTGAGTAATCGGAGTTGATTGTCATTTGTCCCGAATCTAAAATTTTCAAATTTCAAATTTTTAGCTTTATCGAGTACAACGAAAAAGGAAGGAATTTGGTATTGCAATTAAAATTTTGTTTACAATATCGATTTATTATTTTTTGCTATAGATAGAAAGAAACAGATTGCAGAAATTGCATTTCACTTGTAAGTCGCTTCTTATTTATGCGATTGACTTATTTAAAACGCTTTGTACACTCGCAATCACTTGCACACGAAACACATGGATGATTCAGCTATAAAAATATATTAATTCGATTTAAATTTTAACAGCGCATGATTCCTTGTTAGTTCATCATTTTTTTATCTATTAGAACACGACAGTTTAATATATTTTTTGTGTCTCATCAACCAACAACTTCAATAAAGTTTTAATGAAAGAATACAAAGAAAAAATTTTGTCAAAATTGTAAACAGAGAATTATAAAGATGAACATGAATATGAATAAAGAATTTCGTTGTGCCATATACATTCTTTTTTTTATTTAGAGATCATTTGCATCGAAAAACTGAAACAATTTTGTGTAAACAGCAACATTTTTAATTTTTTCTTTCACTAGAACTTATTTTATGTTCAATATACATTCAATGATTAAGAAAGACAATCTCAATTATAATAATAAATAGGTCGGTAATTAAAGTATATTATTTTGTGTTTCTACTATACATCGGTAAAAAATATTTGCTTTTACGGACAAAAGGCACTTGAAAAATTCATCGACGAATGAAAAATAAGATGTTGCTTTATAATTGAAAAGATATAATATACCTATTTCAAAATAAATAAAAAATTATGCTGTAAAAACGAAAAGCTGCTAACATGGAATTGTATCTAATAAATGTATACTCCCCGTCTATTTCATCGTCTAAGGATGAGTATTTACATTTTTGATTAGTTAGAAACTTAACAACTGCATCGTATGCTCAACTACGCACTCAGTCATACAAACAGCAGTTCCTCTTAAAATCGAGAAGGAAACATGTGAGTCGGTTAAAAAATAACCCAAATTACACGTTTTTACAATCCCATAAAAACTTGGTTAACTTTTGAGATAGTTTTTTATATTATACAATAATTTTTTCTAACTTGACTTTATTCTTTCTCAAGTTAGGAAGTGACTGCAGAATAAAACAAATGTTAGCTGTTCATAGACCTTTCTATGAATCCGAAACGTAGGCAAATGTTTAAAATAAAAAAAAACGTCGTTATCATTCGAATCTGCAGTGTTTTCTTAAAATTAAACATTGACTCGAAACTTAAATAGATGATTAATTTTTAATCCAAATCTAATCTATTCATCAGACCTGTGTGGTGCTTTGACATTTTCATTTTATTACAGGCCTGCAGGAGATCTTCCATCGTAATTTGTCGAACTGCTGGGTGATAAGTCTCGCCATCTGAAGCATCACTTTCTACAACCTCACTGAAAAAAAAACAAGAATTTAGAAATAGTTCTTAAATTCAAATATTAACATTATTCGACTTTCATTCAATACTAGCTAACACTTACGAATTATTCTTCATATAATCTCGAAGTCGGTGAACTGCAGCATCACGACACATCTCCTGCAAATCCGAGCCGGAAAATCCTTCCGTCAGCTTTGCAAGTTTGTTGTAATCTACCTTCTCCTGATCAATTGGCTCATTTTTCAATATCAATTTCAGTACTTGCACTCTTTGTTGAGTGTTCTAAAACGTGTTTGAATCATTGTATTACATTTTATCTGATAATATTGTTTCATTAATTAAAAAAAATAATAAATACAATACACAACAAAATATCTTACTGGCAATCCAATATGGAAAGTAGCTGGCATTCTTCTAAGAATGGCTTTATCTAAATCCTGAGGTCTGTTGGTGGCTCCCATAACGATAACAGTACACGACGAGTCTGTTATTAAACCGTCCCATAACGACATGAACTGTGCCTTCATCATGGCCGTCGCTTCATGATCCTGAGAACTTCTGGATCTCAAAAAGGAGTCTAAAATCAAACGTAAAGTGATAGAAAGAAGAAACTTTTCTTACTTACTTTTCTTAACTTAGTTCAAACCTATAAAAGTTATTTTGCAAATTTACCAATTTCGTCAATGAAAATGATACATGGTTGCAATTTGATAGCAAGTGAAAAAACAGCTGCCGTCAACTTTTGACTTTCTCCATACCACTTGTCTGTCAAAAGGCTGACATCCAAGTTAATGAAAAATATGTTGCATTCTTTAGCAGTTGCTTTTGCTATCATTGTTTTACCACAACCTGGTGGTCCGTGTAACAAAATACCCTGCAAAATAAAAGCATTTTATTAGTATCAAACATAAAATATTTACATTTTTTCATAAGCATCTTAACTAATGGATTATACAAAAAACATTAACAAAAAACAAAGTAAACAAGTTAGAAAGTGAGAAAAGAAATGTTTCAAACGTACCTTAGGTGCTTGAGTCAGCAGAGAATCTTGGAACAATTCTTTCCTCTGAATGGGAAGGATGAGAGTTTCCTTGATCTCCTGAATGACACTTTCCAAGCCAGCAATATTTTCCCAGGACACTTTGATATCGGAGGGATCAACCAAATTCGAACCAATGATCATCTCGTGATCACTGAATTCAGTCATGTTGACATCCCTGTCATACTTATTTGCCTTCATCAACTTTCGAATCTGTTCCTCAGCCTATCAAAAAACATTCGATCCAATAAAAAAAATCCAACCAGGGCCAAAATTCAGACAAAAATTGCTGAACGTGCAGAGTAAACATAAGTGAGGTTAGGTTGATTCGACAGCGAGGATCTCGCAAATAATCAGATGACGGTTGGTGATAACGTTTTGGTACCTTTTTCTTGGCGATTATCTTTGTTTTTGAGGTCGGATTTGTCGCCTTGAGCAGCCACTTGGTGAAGAAAAAGCCAAGGGAGGCAAAGACGGTGAGCTTCGTGACGAACGCGATTATCTCTAATCGCGAGCCTCCCACCGCACTCATCGCGCAAATTTTTCAAAACGCCGAGGTCCAATATTTATAAACCGAATCAACTTTTTGATAATCAATCGAGTTCGCGAAAGTTTTGTGATCTTTTCACGTCCAGTTACATGAATCCCCGAAATATTTCGTCGACCAAGACAAACCGCACTGTGCTGTGCGCTGTCTGTAATTTCAACAGTGCTGCCAACTTGACAACATTCGCGCGTTGAACTTAAAAAATTCAAATAAAGTGGTATAGAAATTTTATCTCGGAGAAAAATTATATTGATTACAATGAATAATTTATAAGAAATTCATACTTTTATTAATTTTGATTGTTTTTAATTAACAATCATTGTTCAAATGAAAATTTTGATTGATGAAATAATCAAAACTTGTTTATAAAAGTTTTGCTTTTACTTTATTAACTGGCTCAAAGAGTTAATTAAAAAATAAATCTGGTACATTTTTTCACAAAATAACGCATTTCATCTTTCAGCGAATAAATCCTGTTTTACTGTAACTTCGAGCGTGTCCGACTGTCCTTCATAAAAGCTTTTATTTTTCTTCTATTAAACTTTTCCCATAAAACTTTGGGTATCTTTTTTTTTCTACATTCTATTTTCTTTGAAAAATGAGTTTTCAGTTTGATATGTATAACGTATTTTTGTACAAGTTCCATCAATATTGATCAAATATTCTTTTTCACTGTATAAAAGAGTGATAAAATTTCCAATTTCATCAAAATTTCACTACTCGCAAAATGAAACATCACAGGATGAAACTGAACTTCGTTTCAAAAAAGATAAATAATAAAATTCGACCTTCAACTCCAATAAAACAATCTATAAAAACTTCTAATCACACTTATTCTGCAATAATTGATTCAAACATTTCAATTTGTATAAGTTACTAAACAATTATAATAAAAATATGATTACAATAGTTCATATTTCATTTGTAAAAGTTTAAAACCAAAAATAAAAGCACGAAATAAGAATGAAATAATCGGTTTCACCTTTATTGAAGCCTATTCGTTATCAGAGCGCGCTGATAAGAAATAAAGTTGGCGCGAATTTATTGTCGCGCGGCGACATCGGTCACATGACCAGGTCGAATAAATCAATCGGTGTTATTTTTTTTTTTTTTTCAAGCCAACCTCGCTGATTTATCGGTCCGGATTTAATATTCAGTGGCGTAACTTTACATGCTCGTTCATTATTGTACTTGTTAAACTATCGTTAACAATTCGCGCCCCAGGAGAAAGCATAAAAAGCTGATTAATTACAACTAAGAAAAGTGACAGACCGAGATTAATCATTGTCGCGAATCAACGCCGTCCTGATTTTTAATTAACGCCAAATGTATGTGCGAGCAAAAAAAAAGGAAACTTTTTCCGCGCTGCGATCGATCAAAGACAGACTCGTCGAAATCCGCTGAGTAAATACGACTCGGCTTACGTAACAAAGCTCCGCGAGTGCTCTTTATTTTCCAAGACTCGCGATAGCCAAACCGTTCAACCTTCTTTTTTCTCCCCTTTGTGTTTGTACGACAACTTCAAATTCCAATTGCTTCTGTATCAAATTAATTCAACTGAAATGCTCTGATTCAAACAAACGTCCTCTTATTTTTCCAACGACTCAACCGAATTTTCAAACTTGAAATGCAAAATTTTCTTGATTTCATTTAACAAATGGAACTGCAATTGCAAAAGGTTTTTTATTGTTGACAGAGATGTGCTGCCTCGGCGTTTCGCAAAAAAAAAAAAAGAAAAAATTGCGGTTGAAAAACTAAAATGATGGATGTTGCTGTCAACCTTTTAATATAATTACGCAAAGTCGATTCCACATCCAATCTCTGTCGAAGTCAAGCCACTCCATCAAACGCACGGATGGAACAACAAATTAACGACCTTTTGCGATGCCAAATCAGAAGTCCTTTTTTTATCTCGAGCTGGATCACGCTTGCAGTTTTACATCCCGGAATGAAATTGCAGTTAACGACGAACGAGGGCACTAAATCAAATGAATGTTTTTATTTTCCATCTGAATTTTTTGATTGCACTGAAATTTTTTAATTGTTTTTTCAAAATACAAAACCGAGCTCGTCTTTCTTTATGGAAAATAAAAATCAGCTGTCGAAAACCGGGCTGAGTGAAAATTTGAAAATTTGAACAAAAAGAGGAAACAAGCGTGGGTTTCGGGCGCAACTAATTAAGTACGTCGTTGGTTGTAATAGCCGGGCGAAACACGAGGAGGCGACACTCTTATCCAGAAAATTAAGCGCGCTGAAGGAACCGACGGCGTCGATGGGTTTATCCTTTGGCGGAAACTGCAGGTTCTCGTTCTAAATGACCGTGATGTAGGCACGTAATGCGGTTACCAGTAAACCACGGCATTAGGGCTCATGCAGTTTCAATTAACGTGAATGCGCATTTGCATAGTCGAGTCATATTTTATGAATTCAGTGGCATAATCGAGCTTACGATTTTCACACTCATTAACGCTCTTACGCCATAAGCCGAGGTGTTCATTAAGAATTTATATTATTATACAAGTCGCGTCAGACGCACTTCATTACTCTCGTTATCTCTTTCTCCTCCTATTGTCGCAGGCTTTATGTAAATGTTTACATCAAACTTTCTTCTACCACTTTTTGGAAGTTTCAATCAACTCAAAATGTCCCTTCTAAACTTTACTATTATACTCTAATAAGAATAAAACACCTAAAAACATTCTTGAACAATTTGTTTGCTAACAAACTTTTTACTCTCTTAGAAGTAATTTTTCAACCGTTTTTATTTTCATGTTTGCAAGTCTGAAATGTATGAGTGTGAAATGGATGAGAAAATATAGTTTGACGAAAATTTGATACTGTCAGGATGATATAAAATGACAGAAGGCGATTATGATGCAAAATGTTGGTTTGTTAATCAAGTATCTGGCCAAACAAATCGTTGCTTTGCGGTGTACGGGCAGAGGGACTTAATTATAACATCTCAGGTAACGAGGGTCGGTACGGCCGGTGACGTAACGTATAGCAGGGGGGCCAAAACAACCGAGCTTTGTAAATTCCCTTGCGTTTACCATATATTAATAGTCTTGTGTGACGCAATTAACTCGCGACTGTTGAGTTAACGTAGTTAGCATGATACACATCCGTCTAGAAACCTCTACACTCCAAAATCTTGCGAATCTCAAATACAATTTCAAAAATTGCTCCTCCAAGATCTCGCTTTGAAACGAGGTTTAAACGTCTTATCAACTTGTGAACCATTATGTTAATATCGCTTGCAAAATTAAATGTCCTCTGTAAACTGGTATGTAAAGAGCTATGTAAAAAGATGAAAAAGCGAGCGAAAAAAGAGAAGCTCATAAATATGACCTTTTGGGAAGAATGTTTTTGACATGAGAATGCTGCGGAAGTTATTTGTAATATGAATTTCGCATATTTTTAATCAAAAAAAGGCAGAGTGGAAACAGGTCAGTGGTAGCATTTTTTGTGTCATTCCGTGGATGTTTCACGTTTGACGCAGGTCAGCGCCGCGTAAAGGACTATACATGCGCTCTTAAAATCCCGACGGCCTTATTTTGTTTGCGAATATTGGCCGCTCTCATTCTGTCAGCCGGCGCGGGAATACCTTAACATAAATTTCGCGTTCAACAGCCAATAAACGCCTTCGTACAAACAACTCAGCAGGATTGCTCTGTGAAGTGCGCGCCATCGCAGACTGTTCGTGACAGGAAGAGACTCGACGAACAATATTTTTCAACTCTCGCATTAGTACAAATATTCGCGACACTTTTCAAACGCACAGCTCAAATTATTCTCCTAAACCCTTTCTCACAATGCACAACACCTAAGTGCATTTTTAAGTTCGCACAAGTTTGCACTGAAATTGTACCAAGTTTTGGAACACAGTGTTTTTGTAACTTTATTGTTCGTGTATTTAAGTTAGGTGTTTTAATATTGATTATCTTTTGATTTGATTGATGACGCAAAAATGTGTATGAAATATGATGATTTGTAAGAAACGGGTGAAAAGGAAACGTGAGATCCGGAATCTAAGCATCGTGTCTTGGAAAAATCTAGCCATTCTTCAATAGTATCGGGAATATCTTTCGTTTTATTTTCACTACCGTCCGTCCGAGACGGTATTTTTATTCAAATTTGACTTCTACCTACACGAGAGCCGGATCCACTTAGAAGGAGATCGCATTATACAAGAAACTCGACCCTTCGGCACTTCAGTCGAATTATTCGTCTCGAAATTGACCTTCCGTCGTTCGGTTCAACTTTTATTGACAC
Source organism: Telenomus remus (assembly GCA_020615435.1). Taxonomy (NCBI): domain Eukaryota; kingdom Metazoa; phylum Arthropoda; class Insecta; order Hymenoptera; family Scelionidae; genus Telenomus; species Telenomus remus. Next base: position 3,533,165 of record CM036342.1, on the reverse strand, counting down.
ATCGATAATTACAAAAATGTTATATGCAAAATTTCAATTTTTCTGCTTTTATCATGATTGAAAATCATTCTGAATCCATTTCTAAAAAACCACGTTTCATTTCAATAACGACAAGGAAAAATTTGTTTTCGCGAGTAAGAGAGATTTGACACCGGTAGATCTACCGCAATTTGAAATTTCGTTCGCTGAAAGTTTCCACGCGCTTTTAAGCAGCAACGTTTGCAACAATAATACCGTCAAGTTGTTTAAAAAACAAGACGAGGGGGCACGATCTGCAACTTTTCCCACGGGCACAAAAAGAGTAAGCTTCACAGGCGAAGTTTCGAGCAAGCGTGGAAGTAACAGAAGTTTAAATTTCGCAACGATCCTGATGTATTCATTCCAGGAATGTTACACTTGCAAAGTAGGTGCCTCTCAAATATCTCGTTCAGAATAGATACAACCCGACTGATATCACACCTTTCTGCTTTGTGAAAATTCCAAAAATTGTGCACACTATCAAATTATTCATTGATCAAATTTTCTCATTTCATTTGTGTTTGATTTCAAAGGGGTGATAGGATTGAAGCACCTCCTCTCACATCGACGAATGTGAAATTGCGATTGAAAAATATTAGATGAGATAAAAATTCGCATGAAATTTGATTCGGGTTTATTGTTTTTAGGTTACTACTGAAATAACCTGTCGTGATTGCAGCGTGAGGGGGAGAAGTATGAAGTATCCAGCGCACGAAATTGTATATCCCCAGGAAGGTACAATACCGCACAGAAGACCTACGCGAAGGCTCGATCGGAGGCGGCATTGTCAAAACACATCCGGTGCACTTTTCAGATCGCAGATAACGTTCTCGGTGTCGCGCCAGCTGAAGGAACAGGAAGGTAAAGATTGCGGTGCGATTGTCAAACAAGCTTCCCACCTTTTTTTTTCATTTTCTTTGAGAGGATGCGTGCGGAATTCATTCGCGCGCCACTTTATTAAACCGCAGCGGCGTTTGAATTTCGTCCAAATTCAACACACTGGAATGTCGATTCTGAGCAAAAATGTTGCCGGCTCCGCGAGCTGGAAAAATATTTCAACTTGGATGAAATATTTTGGCAGACGAATTAAGCGAAATTTGAGTTGTACTTTTGTTGAGTCGCCGAGTTGATTTCAAATTGAATTAAAAGGGGTTGGAAGTTTTAAATTAGTTTGAAGGTTGGGTTTTGGGTGGTAATAGTGAGATGGGTTTGTTAACGTTTTCATGTCAGATGGATCGTTGGGGTTTGTTATAATTCCTTGTATCAATTCTCGTATCGAATCAAGGGCGTTACGTAATTTCAATAACAGCCAAGCTACTTAATCGCCAACTAATGAGCGACGCATGCCCCGTTCGGGGAATTGATAATGTATGCACGCAGCGCGAGGCTTAATTAGACATTATTGTCGGGCTATTGCCTCTTGAGAAATCCTCCTGACGTAACTGCCATAGAAACCGCTTTGAACTGTTCCCTAACGACATTCAAATACCAAAATTGAAATCAAACTCAGTATCGCCAACAAATTTAGATACTCGTCTTAAAAGCCGTTTCATGACTTGAAAACAATTTTCAATTTCGATTTCATGTTTGTTATGAAAAAATGGGACAATTTATGTACAAACTTGAGTAGAGATGAATCAAAAGATCACAAGGATCAGAAAATTTACGAGGTAAGATTTTGTTGAACGATACGGGTTGTGAATGTATAAGGACATTTTTCTCAAAGTTACAACAGCGTTTGAAGTTGTATGAACACATCCAAGTTATTTAGCGGAATTGATATTCACTTATTCGAACGGAAGTCGCGGAAACTTGCGGAATTTATGGCGCAATCTTTGCAACTGCTATTTATGGTCCCGCGTGGCAAAGAAAGTTGGCTTTATTCTGCACAGCGATCTGAACCTGCGCGAAATTAATCCATTATACTTGACCTCGAAGAAGTTTGAACAGGATAACTAGATCAATTGTTCATCAAGTGCACATTAACACCAGGACAGCCTTGCATATTAACCAAATAGCTGTTAAATCATTTTTTTTGTCGTTTTTCAACATCACCCAACTTTTTACTGGACAAACTTTCTCAAGTCATCTGTTGCTTATATTTTATATATGCCATATTCTTGAAACTTTTTATGACAAAATTTGCGTTATAAAAACTTGCAGTGTTTTTTAAGAGCAACGAAAAGAAAATGTTTAGAAAATGTTTAATGGGGTTTTAAAGTGTTACTTTGTGAAATTCATTTCTTTGTATTGGAGGTTCTGGTCGAAATTTAAATCTCTTTTCGACGAGGATTTTTCTCGTTGGAAAAATCCTTTTCCATTCGAGAGGTAACTTTCAATGATTCGTGTCGATCGGCTTCGAGGCTGCATCGCGGCGAATGGATGTAATCGTTCGACGTGAATATACGCAAGTAATGCGAAGTGTCTGATCCCGTAAGTTATTTTGCCGCGAAATTGAAGCTCTAGACGATAAACATAAATTGTCACGAGACCGTAGTGAGTCGTAACAAGCTCTCACGCTGGAGAAATTCGCAAAACTGTATGCAGTCAAGAGAAATTACGATATGTCAAATATGAAATACAGCAATTGCAATTACTGTATAACATTTGCAAAAAAGTCCTGATCCAAAAGTAGAAATTTTCATGAATAACATTTTGACAATGCCCATTTTTTAATATTTTTATTATTCTGGTGTAAAATGCACTTTATATCGAAATTTTAGTTCAATTTAAATTTATTCGCCTATAAATGATGAGTAAATTACGAAGTATGTAATACTAAATCTCATAACGGAATTCGCTCAATCTAATACTGTACGCGAAACAGTCAAATTTCATTCATTAATCACTGATAAGTACCGTTTTACAACGGGTATTACCGAAAATATATCGCGAACATTCAACTTTAATTGCATTCCCAAATTAATTACAAATTTTCCCTTCCCCACGCCGATTGTATATTAACTAAGAATTTCGACATAAGTGGCATTAAAATAAGTGCATTGTTAGCGGTTTGTGAAATTTCAGTTCACCGTCGTATATCGAGTTTAAAAGCTCGTTGAACCAGCGTTACTGTCGAATTTCGAAATTAATTTCCAAACTGATTATAAGAACGCAAGATGATTAAAACGTCGAAACTTCGATGCCCAACAATTATCAGTACATAATGAAGCTCAGTACCAAAATAAACAAAACCTTCGAACTTTTTTTCTCCAAACCTACAAACTCCATAAAACGCAAATTTGATCGTTCTCTCACTTGAACAAACTTTCTCAACTGGAAAAATAAAAATAACCATCAAAAATGTACATAACCTCACAATCAGGTTAGAATCAAATTTACGTTTCCTTCTGTCTCATCATGATGGAAAGTTTGGCAAAAAAATTTGCCATATCAACGCGTGACAGATGTAATATCTTTGAAATCCAGGAGCTTTCGTATCATAAGTCACTTTCATTTTCATACTCGGACTTGATCTAGGTACGGTCGTTCCTTTTGTCGCCGGCGGGTGCTGTCGCGCGCGAATCCTCATATCGCTCGGACGGGTAATCCCGTCCGTTATTCGAAGAGGGCGGCGGGGCTTTTTTTCTCTGCGGCGTGTTTTCTCGCACGGCTTAAAAGTTGGCTCGTATATTTGAGCGCGGCTCAGACGCATTTCCAAACTTTGTTAGCCCGAAAACTCGTGGGCTCAGGCTGTTCATCGTCGTTGGATTCGGCCCGAGTCAACAGTTGCTAATAAACCGGCGTAATTGATGCATTGCACGTGCACCTTTTTTTTTCCCTCCCCGTTAAAACAAACCTCGTCGGTTACTTAATATTTGCTCGAACGTTAATGCGCTTCTGTAATTTCAATGATTTATGAACTTTCTTAAAGCATGATTTACGACGTGCACTGTTGAATTGTTTTGCGTGGCAATTTTTTTTTGCAAAACCGAACAGAATATCTGGTTTCTGACACGCACCAAATTACAACGATTTGAATCAAAGGCGCCGATGTGAAATTCGAGCTCGGCTAAATTCCTCAACTTCTCTCATTTGACCCGACCCTTATAGAATTCATCCAAACCCCCATAGGCCCTCCAATTTGCAATCCAGATTACAAATTAATCTTCTTTAACCCCAACGGCGCTTCAATCAACCGGCGGCTCCTGAATTTCCTTTTTTTGTTTCAAATAACGACAAAAGAAAAAAGAAAGACTAAAAGCCGACCATAATTTTTCACTCTGACCCAACTTGCAAACTCGTTGCAGTTGAAATTGAACCGCAACTTTCCTATCCACTTTGTAATAAACGAAAACAGAGCTGGTTGCGGTTTGAATTTTGACAGCTGACAGTTACTGGTTGATGATTAAACAATTTGTCCAAGCAGCCGTTGTAAAATTAATTTTCAAAACTGCGTAACAAATGTGTCGGTTTGAGAAATTCAAAAAGTGAAAGTGAAACCTGAAAAGCAGACGGAAAAAAGGTGTTGGGAGTTGCAAGTGAGGGTTGCGAAAGCTCACTTGAGCGGCGGTCTAGGAAGCGTGCATGTTATTCAGATGGACGTAGCGAGGCTGTACGCTGCAGGGAAGCCGTGCGGTTTTCCACGATGCGCCTGGTCTATGAAATATTCAACGCGCTCCGGGCACGTCGTCAAAGCTTTGTGCAAGCGCGCGTTGTCTGCCAGACGAATATATTATTTTTCGCTATTTCCCTCCTATTACTGCTGTTGACTGGCGATCTACGCAAATATCGAACGAGGGGATCATGCCTCGCGGCACTCCCAACACGCGTCTTCCCGAAATATCCGTGATCTGCTCCAGAGCCGCTCAAAAGGATCAAAACTTAAACCGATTTCTATCATTACTTACTTTTTTTCATCCCAAAAATGGCCATCATTGTATCTAACAATATTTTCTCAGTCATTTGTCATACTAGAGAATGTCAAAAGTATAAAAACTGTTTTAAATTCAAATTTCAAATTCAAATTGTAACTCGGTTTTGTGAAGTTATGAAAAGAGATAAAAATATTGTGACTGGAATTTATAAATGAGTAAATTTAATGATCCCAACTGGCATCCTTAGTCAAGGCAAATGAAACGAGTATTTTGTCACGAGGCATTTTGCGATACAATTTTTGTTCTCTCTCTGCTGATTCTCGATTCCGAACTTCTTTTTTTCTGAGACAGAAGGGTAGACTTTCTTGGGTAGCGAGATAATTTTAATGAGATTGTCAGAGGACGGAAAGTCGCAGGGACGCAAAGAGAGGATGTGGAGGCTAGAAAAATAAAGCCAATTCTGAAAGTGCCAGTGAAAAAAAAATTCGTGAATCGTAATAAGTATCGCAGTCTGGCGTTGATAAATTATGCAATTGTCGCGGGTCAATTAGGTCGCGAGGAAAGAAAAGAGAGAAACAGAATAACGTATTCAAATTGATTTCACCATAAACACATCGTAATCAGATTGCGGGACGCGATGCGTCATGCGTTCGGTTATTGGGGAGGAAAAGAAAACGAGGTTGAGGCTGAATTGAATATCGTCCATTTAGATTGCGCCGTTGAAAAGTGCTTCGAACGACTGAAATATGTATCGAAGTGGAAGAGGCAAAAGCGTCGTCATTTCGGATCACACAGTCGCGTCTAAATTCGTTTCATGTTGCGGCGGATACGATCGCAGTCGCGGCTCTCATTTTCCTTTTGATTTACGTGCGTCAGCCGAGCTTCGAGGGATTTGTGTTTTCGTCGCTAAATCTACGCTTAAACTCACAAGACGATCATGAAAAGAGAAGAAAAAGACTTGGAACAAAAGTGATGAAAAAACCATCGAACGAAAATCAAATTCAAAAAAATGTTTCAAATGTAATTCTACTTTAAATCTTTCCATGATCAAATAAGTGCGAAAGTGAAGAAGAATGAAATTTTGGCTCGAAGCGACTGTTATTGGCTTGATTTTGTGTGGATAAAATGCATATCCCATAACGATTTCATTTCCAGGGAAGCCGACAAATCATATTTTAAACCCTCTTAACCGCCGCGACCTTTATCACTTGAAAGAGCTTGTGATAAAATATCTATCGGCTCAAAGCGGTGTGGTAACGTGTTTTGGATAAAAAGAGGGCGCAGCTGAGTGATCGAGAGGAGCGATGAGCAGCGGTATATTAATAATGCCGCTGACCCTTTCGGAGTTAACAGGGCCCGGAGTTATCGGGGTTATTGAATTCTGGACTTTCTTTGTAAGCTCGTCTGGGAACGGGATGGATGAGCCAGAGGCTGACAGAAAAAGTACGAAAAATCCCTCGGGGCGCTGTTGCAGGAGGTTGGGCGGCCAAGAAACAACTCCAAGAGGGGGGTCTAGCATAAGAAAAGACGAAAGGATGGATTGCAAGGTGGAAGTTGAAGAGGGTGCTGCAGTAGATCATGGCAGACCGTTTTGAATAATTTACAGAGAACCTTGTGCATCCCGGGTGAAACTCGAGCTGGCGTCTCGGTTGCCTCGGGCAAATCATCTGCCCCTTTTTTATCATCCCTGGATGATTTTTGAGCAACTTTTAAATCTCGCGTGAAATTCTGAAATTTGATGCAAACTGTGGTTTTACACGTCGTCTCGGTCTCGCCGTTTTGGTGCCGTTGGAAATTGAAGTTGCCTCGAGTTGATAGCTGGTGTCAAGATTTAAAATTGTCTGCAGTGTATTATCAATTTGATAAGGCGAGAGTGGTTGCGAGAAAGTATATACAGCCGTGGCTGATTGGCTGTTACTGCCATGGCAACGGTTATTATATTGTTGGTCATCGCGAGAACCGAGCTTGATAACGCGTCGGCAAACTCATTGAGTAATTAACAAAAACAGCCAATTACGTGAAGTAGTTACCCGAACAATGCCTCGTCCAGCGACAATGCCGGCGCTCTTCCTCGCTGCTTTTTAGATCGTACCAAACGATCCTGGTTACAATTTCTCGCCTTATTTTCAACGTACATTGTGTCCAAACAGCTTGTCGGCCAATTTAGGATGACGCACTAATTTTGAAACTTTAAACTCCACTCCATCACTTATCACTTGAAATTTACGTTCAGAATTTCACAATACACACAATTAAATCATAATTTTCATCAAACAAAACAACAGACATTAAAAGAGGCGATAAAAAAACTGAAATACGTTTTTAAATTCATCGATACAAAAAAGTTTCGATGTCTGAAAATGAAAAGCTATCAAAGTTCGCGCATGATTTGCCGTACGTTCCGAGGTCGCATGAAAATCAGCACGGAAAAGCTCGCGGTGCTTATCTTAATGCGCAAAGTTCTGATATGATGCATATCCAATTTGCGTCAATGCGATTCGACTTTTCACTGCAAGCAGACCGCGAAGACTTCTCTATGAAACGTGGAAACTACTTTGGTAATGGAGAAAGATAAATCTAATATTCCAACCTTCATAAAGTTTGTTGTAATTAATGACGAAACGACTTTTTTTCATGTCGAATCAAAATTAACGCGTTCGCTCTTTTATATTCAAAAATAGTCGCGCTGCAAAAAGTCACAAAAAAGACGAAGAAACATTGAGCAGCACAATTTTCAATCCGACATGAAAATCCCAAGGGAGGGCCTTTGTGACGCTCACAAAAAAATTCTTGAGAGACGAATATTGCTATTGAATGTTACAGTGACATATGCTTGGCTCGGTTCAGACAAAAGCGTGAAAGAAATGTAATTATGGAAACTGCATCTTCTTCAGGACCATATTTCCTGAAGCACTGCTAATTATTATTTCTACAGTTTTCAATTCACTGTTTTACTCATCGAGATAATCAGGATTTTGTAATCGCAATTGTGTCAATATCGCTGTGTTTATTTGTTTCCCCTCTCCGGTCAGCCGTTTGCAATTACGTTGGGAGCTTGAAGAAGCTGAATTTACTTACCGTCGCGTGTACACTCGTCAGACGTTGCAACGAAATTCTGATTGGACACGAAACTGCATTAGTATCGACAAAATTGAGTGGAGCCTCGAAAGCGGACCGCCGGAAATTCCTGGCTCGTTCTTCCGGTCCGTCGGTCAGTGAGAGATGTTTTTATGGGGTGCTTGGCAGGACTTGGGTAGGCACTTTTGTCGTTTGGACAAGCAACTTTTTTTTCCCTTCCTTTTGGCCTCGCCAAATCGACACAGGAAACGAAGTGCCCGACTTGGCATCGTTATATTTCGTCACTCTGGAACACACAAAAATACAAACACAATTAAAACACATGAACAAAATAACAAATTAAACTTTGTACAGCTTTTTTATTTTAATTTATTTATCTTTTTTCCAGTTGGTTTGGAAGTAGTTTGTTTGTTTTTGGTGAAAATAGTGAAGTAGTCTTTTTAAGTGTTGATAGTTTTCGCTTAATTTAAGCTAACTGGTAAACACAAATTCCGGATCGTTCATCACGACGTTCTCCTGGGACGGGCCAGACGGCAAGACAAATTGCGCCCGCCTGGGCAGCCGGTGCCTTCGCAATTCACGAAACCTCGAGATTACCTTCTTGGCTTGTACCGAAAGATGTGTGATTGCGTGGGTTTCTTTTGTTTCTGCGAGACGCGCCTGCCTCATCGTCGGAATTTCCGCCGCGAGCGTTTAAACGTTAGCTCGTAAACGTCGAGTTTAACTTTCTGCTTTTCTGAACGATTTCCTCCCCGGAATATCAGGCAGACGGTATTGTAGTACGTCAATAGACTTGATACATTTGTTTGATTACCTGCGAATTAAATCGAGTGGATTTCTCTCAACATCAAACTCTCAACGAGAAAGAACAAAAAAAGACAAAACCAAGAGAAAACAAACCGAACGAGAATTAAGTTTCCCAGAAACCTTCGTGGACTGACATTAAATCAAATTTGCGATAATAACGAGGCGCAATTTCAAAATCATGCAAAACTTTAAGTCAGTATTAGAGTGTTCATTAGAATTAATTAGAGATTTATGCCTGGGCAAATCGGATTAAACGTAACTGCAACGGATATTACAACTATATTTAATTAAAACGAATGTCGAACTAGAGACAGATAAGTTTGAGAGATGAGCAAAAAAAAAAGCTGTGACAAGATTGGAATTCGTAGAGGGCGCAATTACTAAATAACGACACGAACAATGAATGCGTTAGTACTGGCCCTTTGTACGAATTACGTGGATTATAGTGTGTTCTCGTTGTTGAGCATAAATTCACATCAATACGAACCTGACTGAACTTCTAAGTGGGAAATGCATTTGACATCAAAGCCTTGCCTTAGCATTTCAACGCGACCCAGTTCCCGCAGGAATTCTCCCTTAGTGCATGCTCTCGTTCTTTGCGTCGCTGTCTCTACCAAATTTCGTTGTAACAGACTTGTTACAAATTTATTAGGGTAGCTGCTCACGATACTACTAATATTCATCTGTTTGCTCATCAATCTGTCTAGTGTACAATCTGGAACTCAAGTTTTGAACCTCATCAACATGCCCAAGTCAAACTGAAAATCAGTGTCAAAAAGAACCGTCCCTAAAATCACAACCTCGGTTGTTGTTCGCGTCTAATCATTTGTAAGATCAACACAAACAACGGTGGGTTTATGTTCGATATTGTCAAGTTTGTATCAATCTTAAGCTCAAGTTGAGAACGAAACAGAACAGGCAGCTGAATTATTTGTCGGGCGTGCAAACAGCTAAAGCCCGGAATCAAATATTGATTCAATCAAACGCGAAACAAAAGTGAGAGACTTAAGCTGGCTGAGTAATGAAAATCTTTGCATCGCGCCAATCAATGGCGTGTCTAAGGCTCGCTCTAGCCGGCGCCTAAGTGACGTTCCTTGTTCGAAACTTTCGCAACTCTCGACGAAACTTTAATCAGAATTACTTATGTACCTAATCAGGATGTGATTAGAGCGACAATTCCAGTATCCGAGACCCAATTAATAACAGAGCCTTGTACTTGGCGCTCGAGCACGGCCATTAAATTGATATCCCGGCTATCGCCATTATTAAAATCTTGACCCAATTCGAGCCCATTGGCTCCGGGCGACTTTATTTCGTGTCCTGCCAGCAGCGCCGTCTCTTGCGGATTTTCGATCAACCGGCATTTCCGACACAAGAAAGCAGAATTGGTTTTGCATTACAAAGCCGACGGTCCGTATCACACGATAATGCAACGCTTCTTGGGTTCGCTTATCGGATCGGATACAAAGCGCCAGCGCTGTGTAAGGCAATTTTTTCGCAAATTGCATTTCGCTCGACGAAATGTTTTCGTCTTAATAAACCCAACATCAACGTTATTGCGTCTTAAATATCAAATTATCGAGGCGTATCGCAAACTTGAAAATTCGCTTCTTAAGTTCGAGCCTTTTTCATTTCACCGTTCAAAAATTGTGTAAAACCCGAGAGCCTCACAAAGGTCGGATGTTTGAACAAGGTATTTGATGGATTTTGACAAGGTTTCAAGAGTTGGACAAATTTTTTAACGGCTGATGATGATTAAGACGGGACAAAAATTTTTTTTCTCTCCAGACTGCCTAACGAAGAAAAGGTGTTGATTATAAATAATGAACTGATTATTTATCGCGGGGTGTATTTAATGGTAAAATACTGATGTACGTGTTCTTCGAAAAATTGAAGATACTGGGCTGTTGCTCTAGTATCTCTAACGCAGTTAATATCCAACATTAATCATGCCTCAGAGCTGTTAGCGAGAAGGAAAGGCAAAATCGTTGCAATCTTGATTAATATAAGCGTAATATCCTTGAAAATGTCTTTTTAATGGTAACTTATATATCTTCAAGGAACTAATTTTAAAAGGTTTCCTCTTTTTTTCAAAACTTTGTCGTCATCATCAGCTGCTGAATCAGCTCTATGAAACTTTTCATTTCAAAACGTCGATAAAATTTTCTTCCTCGCAAAAATGACTTCAACTTTGACATTCAACAATAACATCCAAACAAAAACAATAAGGTTGAAATTCGAATGATTTTTGTTCACTTCAATTCCCACCCGAATAACGAAATACCTTTTCTGTTCAACGTTTTTTGTTCCGCCAGGACGAACAGTCGTCTTAGCTCAACGTGCACGACAATTTTTAATGAAAAAACTGTCACATAATTGGTCCTGGGCGGAAATCCCAAGAGGACGGATATCAATCTACAATTGATTTCGCGAAGCGACTCCGTCGAGGCGGCCTTTAATTTTGTCTATTTCGATGACGAGTCGAAAGGGTCTAGCGTGTGTCAATACGAAGGATCGTCCTTTGTCGAGCATGGCCAAGGGCGCAAGTGGAAAAAAAATTGAGAGAAAAAAAAGGAGCAGAAGATAAAAAGCGGCAACACAGAACGCGAATAAGAGCGGAATGAAAGAAGCAGCTGGAGGTCTCGATCTTGGTTTTTCTTTGAAAAATCAGCCGGTATAGGTCCTTCGCGGGATACTTGCCGCTTCGTTGGTTCCGTTTGATGAGTCGAATTCCTCGCCGGATGCTTCGCAATATTCGCGAAAGAATAACAAAAGCCGTCATATTGCGCCGCGGATGCTCCGCAAGCAGCGGCTAGAAAAATGCTTCTTCAAATTTTCCATGCGCTGGGATTAATCCTTTGACGATTTCACGTGGGATTACACCGGCGATGAATTAGCGATAATCGTCGATTTTCAAGAGCGAAAAAATGTTTCGCTTTTGAATTTCTCCTCTCATTGTTACACATTAAATGGTCTGTGAATTTTTTGCTCCTGCACCTGCAATAACTCCAACGTAAATTATGCGCGAGAGGTCGAGTGGCTCGATATCACGGAATCCAATTATCGTCCAGGTATGTTGATGAAAGGCTAATTAAGTAGTCATTAACATGATTATTGCCTGGGCTTCTTTAACCTACTGTCTACCTAATCTAATCGGGAAAAAATTGCCGGTGAACTGGAACAGGATGAAAATGAAGAACTCGAGAGAGAGAGAGAACAGAATTATGTGACGTCATAAGTGGTAAAGTAGTACGAGACAAAAGTCAGACACTTGTTTTTACCCGCGAGATTAATGGACGGAAGTGTTTTTGTTGAATGATTAAAATGAATAAATGTTTAAACAACCGAAAGCACTCAGTTGTTGGAACAGTAGACTTTAATTCAGAGGTCTTCTCCTCGGAGGGGGCGAGAGCGTTTTTGGCACGAGTTGCAAATAACTCGTTTGCGACACAATTGAGAGTCGTATTCCGCGTGCATGCAGTCCTTTATTTCGTTGTTTCGGGAGAAGCCTACAAAGCCATTTTCACTCAGTCGCCGAGCATGAGTTGACCTTAACAGCACTCGTATATATGCCTGGCACAAGTGTTCCGCAACGGATGTAAACGATTTATGTCGGTGCTCCGCGTCACCAGTGCCAGCACTGTTTCTACCGCGTGTTATATTCTCTCTATACATTCATTTTATTGACGACTCAGATCTTAATTAAAAACCAAAATATTTTATTCGAAAAAACTTTTCTTCAAGATCTCTCCGTTTTCTAGTTTTGAATAGAATCAAAGTAGTTTTGTAAAGAATAAAAAAAATGGTTAGATGAATTGTGCACGATTTAATCGCAAGGGACAAAACCTGGTCATTTAGTTGGTCGGAATATACAGTCATAATTGGCCAGGGTAAATTTATCTGGACGGGCTTTTTGTGAGCAGACAAGTTCGAAAGTAGAGCCGGCGTATTGCCAAATGTTAATGCATTCCTTTCGGCGAATTCATTCAGCAGCTCTTTCTCTTTGTGGTTGAATTACGAGCTGGCGCAATTTCTTACCGGGTTGGTTTTCTCGCCTCTGCGCGAACCGCATGGTTCCCACGGGAGACGCTGCGATGCTCTGTGCAATGACACGATAACGCGACGAGAAATATCTTCGTTAAATAACGCCTCTACGTGGCATCGCTATGCTAAATGAATCAAATGTAATGGCAACAAACGTAGAATTCGAGATTTAGAGAAACAGAAAATATATATTTCGGCCAGATGAACAAAATAGACGAGCTTTTCAAGCTTCTAATCAGACAATCTAAACCGAATTTGTCTTTCATAATGAAAATTTTAAGTCAAAATAAATAAGGAAGTTTTGAATGATTCAAAACTTGCTGTTCGGCTTTGTTTTTTGATTGATGAAATTTCGAGACGTTTTTCATCTGTTTTGTTTGGTGGAAGAAAAGGATGAAATTGACAGGAGTGTACTTGTGGGTATAAATGTTCCATTCGCAAGAACAAGGAAGAAATAAATTTGCATTAGTTTCTGAGTTATGGCAACTGTCACGAACTGTACGAATCCTTGTTATTCATGTATTCTATTTCGTAGTATTATTTTAATAAGCGAAATGTACGAGAATATGATACCACCGAAGTCGTACGTAAATTCAGGTTAGAAATTCATGAATCGAAATGAAGTTACTGGTGGTAAATGATATATAAAAGACTTTCTTACCAAACTTCGCAAATTTCCTTTTTTTTTTCGTAAACTGCACATCTTTTTTTCTTTCTCTTTCTTCGTTGCGATGTTCCGGATCCTTTCTGCTAGTATTTTTTAATACCTTAAAAAAAGTTCGTCCCATTTTATTTCAATCTACAAAATGCACCGGGAAGGACAATGAAATTTATTGAATTTTCTTTCTTCAACGACATTAACATGCAGCAAAGTTGTGAAAAAACTTCTGAACGAATGAAAACATTTTACTTTTTTTCTTTTCTCTGTAATTTGACGGTTCCAATAAAGTGGTGAAAACCAGAGTTGTACTATTTTATGCTCAAGATAAATCTTTGCAAAGTAATAGTAATGACGTCGATTAAGAAAAATGCGCAGTCAACTGGGAGTTTCGATATCTTTGTTGAGAATCACGGTGGAGCATTGATAAAAAAAACTTTACGAGGAACAATTTTTTACGACGCCAATCAAAGCTGTTGGAAAGCTACTTTTTTTAATTGAAAAAACAACTGTTTGATCAGGATTGCAATTTTAGGTATTTCATGTTTGTAAAAAATGTAAAAGTAGAGAGTAAAAAGGTTAATGTTAATATTAAAGTGGAATATAAAAAAATTGCATTGCAGCAGATGAAAAAGTTTTTTCATTGAAAAAAGTATTCAAAAGGGTGAAAATGGTATTGACAAATTGAATCAATAATTCAAGGTATTTCAGTTACCAGAAAAATTGCATCAACTTTTTTGTCTCAACACGCAAACTATTCTCAAACTAAAGAAAAACGTGATTGAAATTATCCCCCAATACACACTGGTTTCTTTAGAATTTTTTCCCTATTACGTCGAGTTTGTTGTGCAGCTCGTAAAATAGTCCGCATCTTGGCAAATAGAAAACACCCGTGCTTCGATTTTCCATTTCGCAGTGAAATTTTATAAAAATGTCCGGCCACTTTTCTTTCCAAGTTCTCGTTTTTCTTTCTCAGCAAAATAAACCAATAAGAATCCAAACGAAACAAAAAGAAACAAAATTAAGAAAAAACAGATGAAGCAAAAAGTAGATTTAGTTAAAGGAACGAGGAGAACAGAACTACTGACTGTGAAATAGGGTTAATATAGATAAATTTATCGCTCATTGATCGCTCTCTAAGATCCTAATCTGGCGAAACCATTACAAGGCTTTGTTTAATAATGATTTCCTGTTGAGACTACACTTCGATTGTCTTTCTCAGCGAGGGGTCTTTCGCAACCCCTTTCAGATTGTCTCGACCGGTGGTTTATCGAGGCTTCAATGGACGTTAATGTCGCGATCTGTAACTGAACAAAGTTTCAGATAAAAACAACTCGCATCTACTTTGTAAGCACGGAAAACATATTTGCGAAGCTCAGTCTTTCTGGCGCCCCAACCAATCGATTTTTCATTAGATGAATTTCCTTGTTTACCTTAAAGTCAACCTACATAATTGAATTAACCCAAAAGCAAAAAAGTGAAAAAAATAGTCTACCAACCCGTATCGAATTTTTCACTTTCCTTTTTTCTACCATTTATCATTTTATTATGGCTAATAGGAACTAAAAATTGTTTGACACTGGCTCTCAAAAAACTTGTGCAAAGTTCAGTATGTTTCGGTGTAATCTTATTTTGCTGGCGTTGCTGTCGTGATAAGATGAAAGTGCTGGGCTCTTTTGTGTGCACGCACGTTCGTAGACGAAAAGTATCTGATAATAAAAAAAGAAAAACAGTTCCACTAAGGTGAGTTCGGCGAAAAGACGAGCAGGCGAATTTTCGGGCCGTCGCGTATGATCGCGCCCGAGTTGAGTATTGTGATTCAATGTGTAGTACGCAGGCATGAAAAATTTTTGCCTACGTGAATAAATCTACGAGAGACGTGTGAGGAATCCGAGCGCAAAGTGCCCTCCTATTGATTATTCGCTGATCAATTTCTGCGAACAAAAATAAATACAGACGAGCGTCAGCTTTTTTTGTTCGAAACTTTTTTGTCTCTGTTTTTTTTTCTGTTTGTTTTAAAATAAACCATCCACGTCATTTCTGTGACTTAACAAAGATAATTCCTCAACTGTATTACGTTCGGAGTTGGAGATATCTTTTTCTAAATGAAAAATTTTTAAGTTTGATAAACGTTGCTAAGTTAGCGGGCAAAATATTTTCTGTCAGATTACTCCTGGAATCTCGCGGAGATTTGCGAGTAACTAAGAATTATGTGCTTGAACTCTGAAATATTAGAGCGAAGAAAAATAATGTTTAGTTCCACTTTCCAGTTTGTTTTTATTTTTGCCAACGTTAGAAATTACTTCTCAACTTATTATTTCCACTGAAATCGCTGCGAAACAATTGAATTCAAAGGTAAAATCAAAATCAAAGTATAAAACCGCTGAAGTTTATTAAATGGAACATATAATTCAAGGTTTATCAGATTAGCGGTGAATTTTACATCGCTTTATCTCTGCAATATTATTCCTTTTAGATCTCACAAAAAAAATACTTTTTTCCATTCACAAACGTCAATTCATGCACAATTTAAACTCCTTTTCAATATTACAAAAACATTTCAAACATTGAATCTCCAAATCTGAAAATTTTTATGAAAATTGTTCAAACAAATTTCAAAAAAAGTACGACTAAGATTTGAATTGCAAAATCAAATAAAAATCTGAAACAAGATACACCATTTTTAAAGTCGACAAGAAAGCTATAAATCATTTGCGTTTGATACGTCGACAGTTGTCACGAGAACGAAAGTATCGCGTTTTTCTTTGACACAAGGAACTCGTCTCAACAGAGTCTTTTCCTGATAATGCAAGCATATATATTCAAGCACGAAGTGACAAGTTCTTACACCGAAGCTGGTAACGGGGGTAACATTTGAGATGCCAGTCTCGGATACATCACACCCACGCCTCATCTCGGCAAGATTCCTCGCGAGGAAAGGAACGAAAACGAGCTGACGCATCTCATCAGTCAGAAGCCATCAGGCAAAATCTCGCCTCCACCCTAAACAACACCCGGGGCGTTCTCGATTGAAACTATATATTGATACAGCCGTGGGGGCGCCAAAAGTGAGCGGTCAAATCGGGAATCAAGTTTTACGATGTTTCTCTCCCTTCGATAAATGCATAAATATGTTGCCGATAAAAAAAGGGGGTGCCGTTAATCGCACCACTCGCCACCTGTAGAGCATTCAAACTTCACACGCTATCTGCTTTCGCGTTCTGCAAACGATAGGGAGATTATACCCTTTTTCCAGGGTCTCCAAAGGGTTCGAAATTGTTTCCTTTTTTCATCGCTTGATATTTCGAAACTTCAATTGTCAAGTAAAAATTGTAAGAATATGGTTTTTACGTTTTTGGGTCGTCACTTGGGTGCAATTTGAACGGTTAATAAAAATGATGTACCGTGAAAAATGGTGTTGGAACGTTTCATTTCGTCATAATGATGTAATGAAATCGAAGTGAAATAAATTCACTCGTCCGTATTATGTTCGGAAGTCGCATTGTCGTTAGGTGGAATCGCATTGAAGCTTCGAATAATTCGTAGCCTATGCCATAGTTCGTGAAAGTTTTGCGCAGTCCTGAAATCCCTTCGGGATCTCGTAAGGTTTTAAAGGCCATTGCGTATACTGCGGACGAAATGTATCTCAGGAGGAAGAGCGAACGCGGGAATTCCGTGTCTTTGCAAAGTTTTACGAGCTCGATTATTGTTCCCAAACTCATTGAATTCTGCGGAGACTTTAATTTCGAGAGCGGACTATATGTGAAAGCCACCGTTTTTGCACTCTTTCACGACACTTTCAGCGTAATTAATACGGTCCTTTCGTTCTAAATGCGGCGGACGAAATAGACAAAAAAAGCCGTCGTACATTTTTTCCAAAGTACAAAATTGAATCAAATTGTACGAATTGTTTCTTTACGTTTTTTCCTCTCCTTTTTGAAGTTGACTGAAACAAGAAAAGTTGGGTGTTAAACGTGAATTTAATATTTTTCACTGGATGGAGTTTGATGTAGAAACAAAATTTCATGTTGAAAATCCCATTGTCAGAAAAGTAAGTAGGAAAAGACATGAAAGCTATCACGATGATAATAACGTTTTAATCATGCTCAAATATTAGCCGAAACGACGTACAATTTTGAACTCAAGAATACGTTTTCGTACGGCTCGCACAGCAATTAGCCTGAAAACGAGTGCGAGCAAACATCAACTCAATAATGCAGCGCCATCTGTTGGAACTTTCATCGCAAAATTGAGTAACATAATGAGGCAAAACACGCGAGCTGCATTTCATTTTAGCATTTTTTTCCATCCTCGACCCTTTTGAAGCAATGAAATTAGAAATAAATTTCATCCATAAAAGTTCCGGACAATTTCTCACAGACTCTAAACCGCAGAGCACTTTTTTCGTCGCGACATAATAAAGGACCGAGCCAGATGTTAAAATAATCATATGCCTCTCGCGCGTGTAATTTCAACGAGTTAAAATTATCGACAGTAGTGTGTTTTTCGACTCTGCAACACTCTGAAAAGGACTTTAAGTCAAGCGGTTCGAGTCGATTTGGGTTTCTGGGTCTCGTTAAAATAATTTTCATTGGCGAGGAAACAAAATTTAAATTGAAAACAATTTTTTTGTCTGAAAAAAAATATTCCACGAAAAGGGTGTGAAGTAATGGAAAAAAAAGCTGTGCAAAAAATGGTGTGTCAGAATCAGTAGAATTAGTAGAGCGAATTGGTGTGCATTTTTGTGCGCGACAATAAAAACATTTTGCGGGCGGAGATATATTGCTTGGCGCGGGTCCTAAAAGTTTAGCAGTAACGAACGGTCTAATTCGAATTGTCGGCGAAATTCATAGACGGTAATTTATCCGGAAGCACAGTGCGATCGAATACTGAACCGATGATATCGGCGGCGCGCCAATGCGATTTCGCCATGTGAAAGAAATTTTATCGATGAAATTTTTGTACAAATTATGACTGAATTTTTGATTTTCAATTTTACAGCTACCCAGTTGAGAAACAAGTTTTGTGTTTGCGTTCGATTGACATACAATTTCGTTTGTATCGTCACAAAAGCTCGAATGTCAGCTGCACAAATAACATGAAGAAATTGGAGTTGGCGAAACTCGACTTAACATAAAATAAACTTTGATCTAAAATTCTGAATGCAGTGTATGCGAAACTCTCGAACAAACCATCACAGGGCTCGCTTTTGCGATTCCATTAGTCCTCGTTGGTGTGGCAAGTCAATATTTAAATCTGCCTCGCGAGAACCGCGAGTCGAAAGCCATTTAGTTCGCAAGCTTAATATACACTTCAAGGGGGGATTTTACATAAAAATGTGCTCTTATTTTCATTACCTTTATTTATGCCCTGAACCATAATTTCAACCACGAAACAAAATATTTAATAATGATAAATACAATAAAAATAAACAGCCAAGGGGAGTTCTAGATTAAAAAATCTGTTCCAGCATTCTTTTTCTTTCATTAAATTTCTTTTTATTACAAATCAATAGTTTCGCAAAAACATCTTCAGCTATTCTGGAACAATTTTTTAGTTCAAGAATCCTCTTTGCATATCTACTAAAAACAACTCTTTAAAAAAAAATCTTCTCTCGTTTTTTCTATTCATTGCAGTAACAGCGATGATCAAAAGTTGAAAGATATCCTGCTGCTGATGAGTTGGAAAAATAAGGGCCTCAAAACCAACTGACGGGACAACTTGGCAAAGGGAACGACCTTAACTCATCGGAAGGGTAGATGCTCGTTTTCTGACGCTCTCGAAGAACTTGAATTGGATACTCTTCTTTCCCACTGGATGCACGGGTAGTCATGTAGAAGAGGAAAGTCAGACAGGGGGAAGAACACAGGAAGGACGTTTAGCACGTCGAACTTAGCTCGAGGGCAGCACCATCAATTCAACTCCTCGCGACTAAACGGGCCTGCATCATTTTGCGCTTACATGTCAACTTGTGATGTAAAAGAAACACATCCCTCTATTCTAGAGTCGGCCGGAAGGGTGATTTGGAGAATACTTTTGATCTTTGAGTGGGCGCGACAGTTTACGAACGGTCGGACGCCTTTTATTGTACATTTTACAAAATCATAACCTCACTTTGAGGTTAATCAGAAACTATTATAAAGTACTATTTGTAACTAAAAACTTTTTAGAAAAAATTATGAATTTTTCGAGAATGGTAACTTTGAAAAACGAAAAGAAAACGTTTTTGAACGACATTTTTGAAGTTGACAAGATGTTTTTAGGTCGGAAAAGAGAACTTTGACTTGAATATTATTTTGCAGAGTTTCTAGGATCCATAGAATTTCAATTCACTGACGAGATATTCAGATTGGAGGTCGGAGATTTGTGAAATCGATAATCGATATTTATTATGATACTCTGTATGCACCAGCATTATAAAAGAAGTATATACTATCTTTAGAGCTTTTTTATGACCCGATATTTATGCGTGACCTGTACATTTATACGAACACGCCTTTATTATGTATACCATTATAAATATAATCTTTATACGACTTCAGCGGTCAAGTCTGAGTATCTTCGTTCGAGAATTCATTTCTCCATTCAATATTTCAGTCTCCGATAGATTCTCGATGCAAATTGTTATTTGAAAGTTGCATTTTCTTTTGAAGTTCATAATTCCATTTTGATTACAGATGTAGCGATAGCAATTTTCACATTAACGCTTTAATTATTAAATGCACGAAATAATTGAAATAATTGAATCTAATTACAAGCGAGTTTGATGTTATCAAATGATTAATTCTTTATCAACAAACTGTAAACGCGCTCAATTACGACTGTTGAACGAAAAGAGCCGAGTCGAAGCGACTCTGAATAGCATTTCGTTATTGTAACATAATATCGTAAATTATCCGCGCTCTCTTGCTCGGTAAGGGTTGAAAATATGTTCGTACCAGGCTATGCATATAACCACATACAATTTTAGTTCGGCGGAAATGGACTTGCGGGGAACGAGCCGCAGGAATCCGATCCGGTGACTAGATTGCACGCTCGGTTAAGATTGACATTGCAGTCTGCGTATCTCATCGATATATTTACCTCCTTTGAATAAATTGCCTCGCAAAAGTGAGCTGAAAACTTTGGTCGCGCGATATTGATCCTCACCTTCTAAGTAACAAACTTCGCAGATGCATTACGAAACTGCAATACCGAAAATAAGATCGCATTATAGAGAGTAAACACGCGAAACTAACTAGGCCAAAGTTTTCCACCAGCGGGTAAACATTTGTGCGCGATTAATCGGTCCTGTTCTATTGGATAATCAAAATTTCACGTATCCCCGATCCGAATGATACTCTGAACTGTTTTCAGACGACAAATACCATTTTTTGCTCGAGAACAATCTTTCGCGGACCGTATTTTGATTGTACTTTCGATAAGAGAAACGACGATGAAAATAAGTCCAACTTTTTGCATCGTTTTTCGCTTTTGATATAAATCACGGCCGGTTTTTGCTTAGGTTCATTAAATTTGGCGAATTTTGATAAGCTCTGCCCCTCCTGAATGGCTGGCAGAGCTTGGCGCGTTATTAACAATTCGCTGTCGACGCTAGAAAAATATTTCTTTTCATCTCGCGGCATTATTATGAAACTTTGCCGAAACTATCTTATCCGCGTTCAATCTAAATTCATTCATTTTATAAAAAAAAGTAAAAGTTAAGAACGAAAAAAAATAGAGAGAGAGAAAAAAGAACCGTCGGAACAGTTTGGAAACTTCAATTCGAGGTAATTTGTTTTTCATTTATTCGTGCAGTTTCATAATGGAGTAGAAAATTAGTATAATAATTAATCAAGAATTAATGAAAATACAAGGAACTGGTGCGCGAGTTCGTAAACTTCTGACAAGTTCGGAATGAGTTTTAATCGGCTACACAGGACCCTTTCGGACATTATAATATTAGAAAATCATGCAAATGAAAGGGCTTTTATGAATATTAATATCGGCGGCGTTTCCTTAAATAACGTTAGGGGTAAGATTGCACACGATATAGAGGAGAGACTATACAAGCGTTTGTGCCCGCAATGTACACCGCCCGCGTCTGAATCGTATAAAATAAATTGTAATCCTCGTGTCTGTGTTTGGCTAAGTACGCAGGGGCTTCTCTGCTAGGTATTCGCGGCGAGTAAGCCAGATTGAAGTCCGAAGAAAACTCGCCCATTGAGAATTCCGTTACGATAAAGCCTGTAAAGCTTATATGCCATGTCGCACGCAGACGAATAATGACACCCTATAAGATCGCACAAAAGGATGAAACCCATAACATTTTTATTATTTTAATTCACAATCAAACTATTCAGATCTCAAATTTTCTAAACTAACAAGTCAGATGAAACAATTTGAAATCATAGTTTGTGTACTTTATTGACGTTTTTTCAGCGTCAATGAAATCTTTAATTCATTGGGATAACCCCGTTTTAGTTAATACGCAAAAAGGAACAGATACTGTTCGTTTCAAAACGGTAAATTGATTTGGCAAGCACAAATATTTAACAAACCAATTGGATTTATTTGAACCTCATTGAACGCTGTATTTCCACAGCTTATTTCGCGTTTATTCATGTCTGACGGGACGCGGGCATATTCCACTGCTCAATGGTCATTATGTTTGTAAAATATCTTTTGAATTTTGCCTTCGTATTGATCCGCTGCCGATCCCACCGCACAAAGTAACCGTGTTTTTAATTAAATCCAATATTTGCCTTTCACCGTTTGCATTCCCAATAATATTCATTTTTCTGCGTTAAAAAAAAAAACAAACACTTTTGGCGCTCATCGCTACTTTGTCATAAAAAAAATCGAGACTCTCAATAACAGTACGCGGAAAAACTTTTATGCACCGACACTCACATGTTTATAAAAGTCTTTCTATGAAACAGCTCAGGGATGCAATCGACATTCGATGATGCAAAATGTTTTCAGTAAATAAATGTTTCGTGGAAACGATTTTTCGTCGGCATCTTTTTTTACGAAAGAGACATTCGAGAGTTTACGTGAGCACCCTTCCACTTAGTCATTCAAATGACATAAATTACATAATCGACGGCAATTTGCGAGTTCGTGCTACTATCGATCGGTTGTAACTTGACGCTGTCACGATGTCAACCACAACTCATTTTTGCACGAGTAAGCAGGAAAAAAATTTTTTCTCAAACAGAAAAAAATTGAACTTTAACAAAGTCAAAGCCAGATCAGAAGAATAGGTCGGACAAAAACAGAGCGAAAAAAAAACTGCGAAACAAATAATGGAATCAGCAAAAATTTTGGGACGAGAAATGTGTGTATAATGGATGAGAGTTTGTGATATTTTCTTTCATTGGAGGAAAATGGAGTTCATTTTTGTCGTGATTGTACGTGATTCAAATAAATCCAAAATATCAAGGATGACCGCAGAGAGGGGCTTCCCTCCGCTGAGCGTCACTGGATACGAGAGTCGAGCTGATGGCAACCGCGGTGGAATTGTGCGTGGATCAATAAATCGCACGTGGAACGGATTGAAACGGTTCGCTGGAGACGTGGAGTAGCGAATAAAGTGGAGCTGCAAGATACGACTGATTTCTATGGGGTCGCAGTCGACGTCGAGGGAGGGACAATCGAGTCAACTGATCCGTCCAGAGTTAGCAATGGCTTATCACCTATCATCCGCATTTATACGATTACTCTGATTATAGAGGGCGCTGCTCCCGAATCCATATCTTTTTAAAATCATTTCACTTTTTAATCTCCCAAATTCTAAACCGTCTTTAATAACACCAACAACAACAAATCGAACGATTTTTCACTTTCAAATTTTACTGTTATAACAAAAGAAGAATGTGAATGGAATTTGGAATATTGTTGGTAAATTTTGCAAAGATAAGGAAAGATTTTTGCAAAAGAATACTTGCTTTTGACATGAATCGAAAAATGTGGTAACGGAGTTGAGCTCGTTTTTGTATCAGTGACGCTCGTGGGCGTATAAAAAAAGACGTATGACTTAAGACTCCCTAAAGTCGATAAAAAGTTCAGTTATTGGACATTTTTCGGAAAATTTGACTTTTACTTTCGTTACTTTTTTATTCACCCCTGCCGTTCATCTCGTAAATTTTATGTCGTGCAGCAAAACTCCATAAGTTTGTTCACAGATCTAATTATCATAAAAAAATGAGCTCTTTCAACATTATTTGTGTAACTGTAAGGATAAAAAATTATTCAGATTTACATCAATATGAGCGCGTACAGGAGACGCAAATGTACAAGCACTTTTCAAATTATTTACGTCTGCGAGAGTTCGACTAAACAGCTTTCAATGGATATTGCAGTAAAAATGTCGTCGGGGCTTATGAAAATTGCAGATTACTCGCGGCGAGAATTCAAGGCGAAAGCGATTTATTCGGAGCTAAGCTTTTTCGATTTGAGGCTTGCTCCGAGATGTCAAATCTATGTAATCCTCGTTAACCGAAGTGTTGTCTGCGTAAAATGGGACGGAATCGATTTTTCATGAAGGAAAAATGTTGACTTTGCAATTGCGAAAGTAGAGTCAAGGCAAAATTAAGGAACAAAATTGTCTTCTCGTTTGAATGCACGTCACACGAGTAGAAACAACGAGAAATATACACGAAAGAACGCCGAGAGAGAGCGAGTGCTTCGAAGGCAATCATTCGCAAGCGCGCTGCAAAAGTTTGAGCTCGCGAAAAGTACGAAACAGCTCTATAGGGACTTAAAAACTAATTAACTGTAATCCTCGCGTTTCAGTAGGAAGCTGAAAGAAAGCACGGAAACGAGGAACGAATACGTATCTCGTACTTAAGGAATTGTCCATTTTTGCCTACTCCAGTTCCTACGCCCAATTACGACGAGTTCATTTCGTTGTTAAGTCCGGGGAATAAACTGCGATTCGGACAATGGCCAATTTGTCGAACTCGAGGCACTTAAGATGGATTTATTAAATCAACGGAGATCCTTGTCTCGCCTATTTTGCATGGACCGATCCTGTTTCGATACCCCCTAGCCCAATAATAGACTACCGGCCATTGGAATTCGATTACCCGAGTGTCTGGTTCCGGCTGGCCGTCCAACCATTTATCTTAATCCGAGGATAACTTTTGCACCGTACGAAGGCAAAAATTTAAACGATTTCTCACGAAAACATACTGCATTGCTTTCACCACGATTTTATAAGCAACATTTCCATTGGTCTGACCGGACGTTGAGCGATTTCACTGATTTGAACGATGGCTTAGCAGAAAAGCGTGCCGGACACAGTAACTGTGAATTCACTTTTGAACTCTTTTGACTGATCATTCGCAAATAATTGGCAACAACGTTTGAAAAGGGATAAAGTGTGTGAAGCGTTGTCAATTGTTGAAAAATCGTCGACCGTTTTGTCATCCTTCGTTTGTAACAAAAAAAAACCTGGAGGACAAAATGAAACGCGGATCCAAACAATGATTTTTTTTATCGCTCGGCGATAAATTTCGGGCGCAAAACCAGCCGCGCCATTCAATCTTCGCAATTTGTCATAGCTGGTATATAACAAAACAATCCATATATCGCGACAAACAAAACGCGCGCCATCGATCCACATTAAGATCGAAATCTCGCGTAAGCTACTCTGAGATACGGCGCTATTAACATGAAAAGGACTCGGCGAATCGTTGAAAAAGAACATAAATCCATAAAAATGCCGTAGACGCGCAACGAGCCCGGAGCTATAACGACGGATCTTCTTGTTGGCCCTGATCCAGGCGAAAAAAATGCCGCTAGTCCCTGCCGTGGCGATACCATTTTCGTCCGTCCGTAATTGGATATTTTATAAAATGGCGATAATTGAACCGCTTTCATTTCGTCCCCTTCGTTGCGTGTTTATAACGTACGTGCGTATTGTCTCGCGCTCATTGTTTCCACGATCAAATCGAACGTTCTGATTCGTTCTCCATTAATTTTGTCATTTCTATTCCAATGTGTCCATTCAGTTTTGTCAGTATTTTCGTTTTTTTTTAAATTTCGATACATTTTCTCCAACTGCTAAACATTTTATTTTTATTTGAGTAATTATTGTTTTGAAAACTGCAATTTTTCATGTAGTATTAACAATATTTCCAGTAGGAATATTTGTTTTTTTTCAAGAACTGTTTAGAGTGACATTTGAGATCGAATCTGAAAAAACTTTATTAAAAATTGTAAGGTGAAACACGGACGTTTAATAATTTTCTGAGCGAAAGGCTGTGGAATCGACACACGTTCGAGAATATCAAAATTGAGATGAACGTCCAGCCAAACTGACTGAGCTATTATCAAACCAAATTGCTTGGTCCAATAAACGATTATAATTCGGGCAAATTGGAACAATGCACGGAAACACTAGCCAGTGGATCCTCAAATGTTCTAGAATATTCATCGATGTTAATAAATATCAAAACAAATCAACAGTTCGAAATTCGCAAAATTGAACAAGGAAAACAACAGAATCGAACGTTATAATTTTATCAACATAAATGTCAAGTTAATCTCAAGTTAAATGTCAAATTTTGTTTAAAAATAACATTAAAAATGAGGCCACCTGAATGTTAACGTTGAAAAGGAAGTTTGAGGAGTTTATATTTCGAGATATGTTTTATTGAATGAGCGTCAGTGGTTGTTATTCGAGGCACGTGGAAAAAGAAAACGGTTCGCAACAAAAGACGAGTTCTCGTACGCTTTTAGCGGTGTTTATTATGTATTAGAGGGTCGTGAATCATCCGCCACTGAAAAGCCAAGACAATGACGGCTGTGTGTGGGTTTTTTGCTCGTATTATTTACCAAACAGAGCGCATGGGGTCAGACTAGACGTGCTCGCGATTCATTATTGAATGTAAATACGTTCGTTAGGCCTTGTTTTAAGTGCCGACTCGAGTTCTGCTTTGCATTTAGAAAGGTGTCAAATTCGCTGAATAAAAAGCCGCTGGGGTGTCCACGAATTATGCTAAAATACTACTGCCGCGTTGGGCCAGTCGGTCTGGTGACTTAATGGCGAATTTGACTTTTGTTATGACAGCCCCCTCTGATGGAAATTTATGCAGATTCCATTTTCTCATTGAATCTATCGGTAGGCAAAACATGTCATCAGTATAATTAAAAGCGAGGATTGACTTTTGCATTTTCATTATTTTTTAATTCACATTTACTTCCACTTGAATTAAAATTGACACGAAAAAAAAACTAAAAAAAAACCAAACTGATGGAAATACATTGTAAAAATATTCAACAAAACTTTTCATCCGCCATGAAATGTAGATTTTAACTCTTGTCTGCAAATAGAAAAATGTGCAACAGTGCAATTTCATCTGCAAATAAAAAATTCAGCAGATAAATAAATCTGGCATTGGACAAATAAAAATGAGATGTATTCAAACAGTTGAGATTTGAATTTTGCAGAAAAAATATCGTTAATAACGAGAGGGGGGTTTTTACAAAGCGGCGAAATTGGTTAGTCGGTTTTCCATGATCGAATGGTTATGTATCCGTTTTGTGCCGAGCCAGCAAGACGCTCTGCAATTTGACGTCACGAAAATTAGTGGCGTCGCGTAGGCGAAAAGGGCTTTTGCGACTGGAAACGAGACGTGAAACTTGGGAAACGAGCTGGGACTAGTTTCAATTTCTGCGGAGCTGGCACGCCACTTCGTACCAAAGACACGTACTTCATTTTCCACCACTGGTCATTCGGGACCATTTGTCCCAATATAAACAAGAGAATCATCATTCCCCATACTGCAGTATCAAATCTTTCGTCGACTTTTTGGAGCCTGATTAAATCGTGTTCGAAAACAATTGCTACCTCGAGCGTCCGCACGATTGATAGCCAATCAAAAACGACTTTACAGGTCGGAATTGAAATTGATTTTTGAATTGTTTCAAAAATTACAAAAATAATTTCAGTCTACAAGAACAATATTACACCATTCTAATTAAAATAACAGAAAAACTTGTTGAAAACATCTTGCGATGTTTATATTCCTCGAGACATTAATTTCATTGAGTGAACTTTCGTTTCGTATTAAATTAGCGAAGTTTTTTCTCCGTCCGAAGCTCATGAAAAGTTAGAAGTTCCGTCCCGAATTCTAATTCAATAAACAAGACAACGACCTCGCTAACATTTCGTCTGATATACTCCATAACAGTTGGAGCTGGAACTAAGTTTTTTTTTTCAAATAAGAATTGCGGCTGGTTCTATCATAGATGTAATTTCTGCCAAAATCAAGTCGAACAGAAGAGATGAAATTGCATTCTTACTTGGATAGCAGGCTTGACGCAAATAACGCCGGATTGTATCAGAGTGGGAAGTATCTGATGACACCCTCCTTCCTGTGTCGCCGGACAGACGGCGATCAAGATGATAGTGTAATTTGCGCTCCTCTTGTTCGTGGGTCAGGATTATCTAAAACACACAGACAAACGATCTATCATCATTATTTATCACTACAATCGAATCTGAAATCAAATTGATATCTCATTTCCGTTTTTTTTCATCCAATCGTAATTGAAAGTTTAATTCTTTCATTTCATATTCAATGATTCAATCTTTTTTCATTAAATCAGGTATTCATTTTCACTTATAACTTCCATCCGATTAAACTTAAAGAACATTGAATTATAAACTGACAAATTTCAAACTGCGTTTAAATGAGTACAGATAACTCGTTCTTAAGTTAATCCATTTTTCAGGACGACTAATTTTAATGCAACAAAAAATAAAACTATCATTCCGATGGAGAAAGTTGAATCTTCTTCCGAGGCGTAATATTCGAGCTGTCTGTGGAGCATGGCATTGTCACGCATTGTGCGACGTCGTGGCTTTGTTTAACTTGCACCGTCACTTAGACTACAAATACGTCGTACATTCTGCGTTTCGTCGCGTCGTGTCACTCTTGAAGGCCGCCGCAGAATGTACCCGGCACATCGTTAGAACGACGCCGAAAACTTTGATGGGCTAATAAAACAAAAGTTGCGCTTCTCTCGTTACGTTATACATTCATAATCATTTCTTCTCCATTGTCAATGCAGCTATCACGCTCCGAGTTGGATAGTTGGTATTTGTTTCCTTATCATATCTGCAAACAACAACTCCACCTTCCCCGAAAATTCGGAATTTCCACTCAAAATCCAAACTTTAAAATTATTTCCATTTGAATTTTAATTCACTACATCAAAAATGACTGATTATTGTAAACAAAAGTTGTAATTAATAAAACAACAATTGTTGAAAATTAATTTGTCAAATTAATACGATGGCAGGCGAAGAATGTACGACAAAAACTGTACTCAAATGTCTCTTGATTAAGACGAGAGTTAGTGAGAGTTTTCAAGCGGCGGGATTTGCCTGT
Source organism: Telenomus remus (assembly GCA_020615435.1). Taxonomy (NCBI): domain Eukaryota; kingdom Metazoa; phylum Arthropoda; class Insecta; order Hymenoptera; family Scelionidae; genus Telenomus; species Telenomus remus. The sequence continues at coordinate 3,504,360 of CM036342.1, read as the reverse complement.
TAAGTTGATTATAATGTAAAAGCTAGACGAAAACAGCGAAAAGAGCGCATTTGAAGATGGTACGTGTACAAGATGTATGGCCACGTTACGAGCACTAGACGTGACACGTAGATAACGCCTTTTTGTCCTGCGGGGATGAGAGCGACGTTCATCGTCGGGTTCATCATAAGCCCGAGCCGTCGTATCCGCTCGGCTTCACACGTGTCAGCTTCTCTTTACTGATCATGTTGCTCGCTTCATTTTGCCCTATACTTTATCTCAAAGAACGCCATCGTGCGACGCCCAAACGGTATCACTTAAATCTGTGTGCCACGAGGATCTCGCTTTTATCAAACATTTGTCAAATTATCTCTAAAACAAACGCAAATCTAACTGTCCAACTTGATTCAATTTCAAAAATAATTACCAAGTTCGTTCATTCGTTATTTCCAAACTTCGACCGTAATTTCGAATACATTTGAAGCATCTCTCATGTTTTTTACAGTGTAAAAATTGGATTTTCTGAAGACAACTGTTGTTTTACGAATTCTGAAATAGGATCGGAGAAAAAATGATGACGAAATTTGTTTACAAATTGATTTGGATTCGCGTTATTGATGTAACGTTAAGTTCAATATTATGGCTGCTTCGTTTCTGCTTTGGCAGCAATTTTAAAGTCACTTTCATTCCGATCCTCTTCCGTAACCTTTTGAAGTAAGTACCCGAAGCACGTATAGCATCGCAATCACGCGCAAGCTTGTATCAGCTAAAAAAGAACGAAAGAAAAAAAGCGCCCGACAGCAAACCGAGTTTTCTACAATCGCAAAGTCCACGCGTATCAAATCGTCGGTCAGTTCTGGCTCAATCGAGCGATTCATTATTCAATAATCCCGTTCACAATGCAGTGGCGCAAATAAATCAATTAAAATTGCTCCGCTCGTTATTAAATTCGAGCCAAACAGAAGTTAACGCTGTTTGATTGTGTAATTGTATCCAATTTATTAAAATCGCCGTTAAAAATTGCTTTGCCGATGAAGGATAATGAGAACGTAGAACGGCTTCATTTAATTAGAAAGTGTTTGCCTCGGCAACGAACAATCTTGATAATAAAATAACATTTTTCAATGTGCAAATAGCACGGGCCAAATTTCATTAAACTAAACAAAACAATTAAATTTTATCGAACATCTTATCCGACGTTGTATCAACGGAACTTTTCTGAGTTATCTAAATTAGCTTTCTGTTTTTGCAGCGTTTACAAATTTATGAATCCTCGAAAAATTACAGCTACGGGGATAACAATCTGGTTCAACTTTGCACAAATGTTTGCTCGGCAAAAAAATACGAAAATACACCAAAAAGTGAACGCAAAGAACTACTCAATTGTAACAATTGTAAAACGTTTAAACTAACGATAATTAATTGATTTCGTTATTTTTGAACAAGCTGGAAACAGTGTTTTAACAATGATTCCATTTTTCAACGACAAACGGTTGTTTGAACAATCGTACTTTGTGGAAAATAACGAATAAACTTTTAATGAATGTCCAACAATTAAAACTTGAAGAGCACATCTCGGTCAAAAATTATTTTACAATCAAACTTTTGTTACACTCGAAAAATGTGCCACAACTTCAGATTAACGAGTACGAGAAAAAAAAAAACATTTTGACCGAGGAAATGTTACAACTCGCATTACCAGTAAGGTCGCGCGGATGATCCGTCATAATAAGTTAGCGAACCTTTCAACTCGGACTAATTTAATTTCATGAATTATTTTGTTCAAAAAAGCACAGGGAGGGAACGAACAAAAAAACGAGTTGAGAAAAGTGGCGCGGCACGAGTCGCGATCGATCATTTGTCATGCGAGGTGTTTGGAGTGCGAATTCGCGGTGGCATGAAATCCGGCCCTTATTTTCCTTCGTTGCATCTATTATTTTGCTTGCGAGCGTGTAACTCGGTAAATGAAATGCCGTCTTATAGGGGTTCGTGTTACATCATATTTTTTTTCAATGATTTATCAAAACACACACGGCGCACGAAAATGTGATAAATAAAGTCTGTTATACATCCAGCTGGTATATAATTTCAACAATCTCCTTCCCTCATAAAAAAGAAAAAAAAACTTTAATGGAAAGGCGATAAAATTGCCATTCTCTCGGAAAAAAATATTAAAAAGAGCCCGTTTTTCTTATTATTCTACATTTCTAGGTAAACGTATAATTTCGAGCGGCATAAATTACAAAGTTTAGCGAGAGGAAAAAAAGTCGAGGGAAAAATTGGTACGGGTCTAATCGAATTATATTACGTTTCATGTGGTTGGCGAATTAGCGTTTTAAATACGAATAACCTTTGAATGTTCGGATGACTCGAATGGCCATTCAACGCTCGACCAATTCAACCGATCCAAATTCCGGCCCGACAATGTCGAAACGTAGTTATTTTCAAGGTACAAAAGGAAGAGTGATAACGACAGACTTACGTTCTTCATACCAATTTAAGTGTGACTTTCGGACGCAGTGATTTCGCCAAACGTTAATTTCCCTCTTCAAAAAACAAGCTGGAAATCATTTTCTACTTTTAATTTCATCTCACTATTGATTCATGGCACGGAAAACGAAAAATTGTAAGCAAACAAGCGAAATTGATTAAAATTTTACTAACTGGAAGTTATAAAAATAACAAACCAAACAAAACTAAATAAATTGTGAAAATAATGAAATTGATTCAAATTTCCACTTTATGAAATAAAACAAAAAACAAAACAAAGTACTGTTCTGTTATCTCCATCAACCAATCATCCAAAATTCATCATTCAAATTAATAACCCCGGATCATCATTACCCACTTTTTCACCCCAAATCACAATTCAAAATGATCGAATCATCTGCCAGCGTTGCATCATCATTCATCAATTATCATCAGCTCAATTATGCCCGCGCGAAAGTATCCGTTGCAGCCCATTAACATCCAATCAACCATTGGCCAAATCCCGTCGTCATAATCAGCGACCTTTTTTTGTGCCTACGAATTCGCAGTTTCCATGACCCGACACCTGTCGTCGTGTCGAATACTTCTTTTCAACCGCCGGTCTTACACACGTTATGTTCGCCGAATATAATTGTCCCTTCCTCGAGGCTCGTGCGTCTCTTTCGCTCTTTGATTTCTCTCTCGTTTGGTTCGGCTCCTCAACTCGTAGACTTCGCAATGAGATTTATGAGCGCGCGTGCGCACCCGGTGTTACGTGACAGTGGAGCGCCGCGTGTGTCGGCTTCGAGAGAGCGACGTCCCGACGCCCCAGTGCGCCTTGCACCGCCGTACGTGGAGCACCGTGGACGATTCTCTCCGGCTCCGGCGTCGCGACGCTCGTAGATTAGTTCGCGTTTGAAAAGTCCCCTTCGAGTTCAAGTTCGAATGGCGTTCTGACGAAGCCTTCAAGGCCAAAAAGCTTGTGCTGCGCTTCGGGCTCTCATGCCGACGCCGACTCCATGCCATGAACGTCCGGTTGTGACTGCTGACAACTGCCAGGTGATTTTCGCACGTTGATCGATCTCACTGTTTTCCTTTTGTCATTTCCTTTGTCTCGTTTTCTTTCATTTTTCGCGATTTTTCTTTCAACGGCATCTAATTTTCTGCGGTTTCATTATTTTGCGAGGAAAAAGTGGTCGCCGAGTGCAGAAAGATTTGTAATCGAGTTTTTGTTCCACTGCCGAGCGAATTTCATTTTCATATTAGGTTAATCCTTGTAATCTCGTTCGGACTTTTGTTGTCCGACACATTTTTGCAAATGCGGAGTTTATTTTGTAACAGAGACTAAAAAGGGACAGTGACGATGGTCGGGCTTTCAATCAAAAAAAGCAATTTGGATTGACTCGCTCGCTGTGCTATTTTTTTCAAAAATCAAAATGTAAAAACCAAATGATGGCAAGTTGAACTGTCGAAAAAATTATGATGGAAAAAGCGAGCCGAATGTTTTTCATTCATTTGAACTGGAATCTCGAATTCTATTTATCCTTTTATCATGCCTCTCTCTGAAACATACTTTTCTGCTTTATTCGTATTCCATGGAAATATCTCCTGAAATTCATGAAACCGCCTCAAACAAAATAAAATTCAAACATAGAGTATCTATATTTTATTTTCTCAATACGTCGAACGCAACAGCGCATCGTCTGAATGTATAAAACACCAGAAAACTTTTCCGCTTTGTTTATTTCCTTTTGCCTTTCTTCGATCCTCATACACTTGCCATCGCTCGCAAAATTACTTCTGTTCTGTTGAAATCACTTCGCTTTTGGTTTTCATCTTCGAATTATTTACACTCCGAGGGGTTGATTTATCGAAACATGAAATGCCTTACGTTTGGACAATCGATCAGCAGAGTGCAAACAATTTTCGCACGTCTGCGATTCGTTTCGTTTTCTTTATCAGCCGACTTTTCATTTGCGAACTTTCGTTTCTCTCTCACTCACTTTCTCTCTCTTCCTTCCGACTTGGCGAAAACTTTTCATAAACGTAACTGAGCTGGCGTGTTTCTCCTTGACTTTTTCGCAACTGCATTGAACACAACATCTCGTAATTAAGTTTACCAAAAGAACGTGTGCGATGATTTTAAAATGAGCCAATAAAAAAGTTACAGATACACCAATTTCGCTAGCAATTTTTTATTTCGTCGTTTGTGCTCATCGGATTTTACAATTTTTTTGTTATTTTGTCACCATCTGGTTTCAGGCATGTCAAATTGTCAGGCCTCGACTAGACAGCCGCACTTCTTATCTCGAAACTTCCGATAAATGCGCGAACTTTGAGGGAACAATTTTTTTTCACCCTGCGACGACATTGGACGCACGTGTACGTGCCCACGCTTTCATCGCGACGGCTGAAAAATACTCCTGGGAACAAGAAACAGTTGTGTGCAAATTTTCAAGCGGACCATTTTGTTTCGCGATTAAACCTGAAGGACTTTTGAATGCAATGATTATCTGTTGAAATGAAGTTTCGCGTCAAAGCGATCGGCGTTTCGACGAAATTTGTATGTTCATTTGTTTGAATGATTTATTGACGAATTTTGACTTTAATAATTCAGCCCCGCGGCCAAAGCTGGACCGTTATTTTCATCTAAATTATTAAACGAACGAAAACGTTTGGAATTCGTTTAATTATGAATTCATATTTCGCGTGCGCAATTTTCGGTCGATGGGCGGTCAACAAAGCGGATGTGTTAACTTAAAAAAACGTCGCTGAATTTCAATTAACAATGGGCTCGTTCACAAAGTTGACCGCGCGCGATTTTTTTCCCGCGCTCGCGATGTTAAAAATATGCCCGCGCATTTAATCAAGCTTTATGTTAATTATAAATTAATATGTATGAAATATTTCGGTGCGATGCACAAAAACACGCGTTTCATCATGGTAATTAAAATTTGCAGCATTTTCGAATTGTCGACGGCGAAACGCGCGGGTTTATTTTTGTACGCGTCACAATACAAATTCAACATCCGAAAAAAGAAAAGTGAAAAAACCATATTAAACTGATCAAACACTCTAATTATCCCTGGCTTTGTAAAAAATTACCGAAAAATTGCTCGCTAACAAGCCGAGCGAAACTAAATGAAAGATTCACGTCGGTGCAAAAGCTGCGTCTGTTTTTTATGCACGAAATAACTCGTTACGAATTTCGCAAGTCGTAAATTTGAAATCATCCGCGAAAAACGAAAAATCCCCGACACGAGGATAAATAACAAAGAAAAATCCTATTTTTCTGTTTGCGTCCGAACCTAAAACTGAATTCCGATTTTTTTTCGCGTTCGACAAAATGCCAAAAAGAAAAAATTGGCAGTCGAAGCGGGCTCGTAAATTTTGGCTTTTTGTTCGTCGCAGAAAAGCGTTCTCGGAGAGGTTGAATTTGACATTAATGTGATTAATGACGTGAAATCGCGATCGTGTTGAAATCGCGCTCTCTCGCCGATTTGTAAGGGGCGCGAGCGTTTGTTTGCGCAAACTTGGCCGGCTAGTTGTGCTGCGGAGTTTGGCCAATGGGTTTATGCATGCACATGTGTTTCGGTCGGACGGCTCGTAATTCAAGGAATACAAACGCAACCGACTTGACGCAAAACACCGCTGAGAATTAGCGCCGCGCGTTACGCCATGGCGATCATGCTTGACATTTATCAGATACAGATATCCGGCGCGTTTTTTTTAATCGATACGACCATAAATTACCCATTTCGATCGCACAAACTGCGGTCGCCAGTAATTTGACGTAGAATTATTAAACTAATCATTGCATTAATTCACCGTCGCTGAATCCTGCGGATGAATTTAATTCTGCTAATTTCAGCGATGAATATAACGATGAAAATAATGATGAAACTGCGAAATTGCATAATCAAAGTTGATTTTTTGCCTTTATTGAAATGCGAAAAGGGAAAATGGGAAGAAAAATGTGGGTGAAGAAAGAGAGAGAGCTGGTTGTTTGGGAGAGCGAAATCGCGAGGGGATTTGCGCGGAGTAAATTAGTTATACAAGCTCAACACTGTGAGGTTAACGCGAAGTTGAGAATTTGAAGGAGCTGCCGAACGAAAGGAAGAGCCCCGGGCGCCCTCATTTGCATTCTCTCATTAAATCTTTTTATTAGGTTTAGCTATTCGATAAAGTATTGTTCCAGAAAACGAAAGCTAACCAAAATGCATCCGAGGCAGAACAGTAAAAATACAAACAGCACTTGGCTTGATTAAATGTACGCAATTAAGTTGATCGAAACTCCTTTTTTCAAACCCAACAAGTTTTTTTGTTGCAATTCCAAAAATTTCCATCGCGCAGTTTGAAATTGAATGGAACATTCGAGAATTACATTTTAGATTACAATTTTATAACCGAGTTTTCAATTTGCTCCGAACTTTTGAATGAAAAAATTTTCATTTGAGCGTTTCATATTTTCGATGGAATATTTTATTTATTAATTTCGCAGATCTGAAAAGCGCGATGAAATTGAATCACGAAGTAAATAATTTCAATCAGTGATCACGTTTGATCTGACACAAAATTCAATATTTCACAATATTCCATAAACGAAACGGAAACGCAGGTGCACTTGAAGTTTAATGTACATCTACATCACATAATACTCGCTCGATGAATGTACCTGGCGATCAGTTCGTTTTATACCTATATTGTGGCTTATTTTCTCGCGCCGACCAGATAATGAAAAAAAAAGGTGTGTTCACGCTCTAAGTGACATCGAAATGAAATTAGTTTGACTGCGCTGCTGTATCGGACTGTTTCCGCGCAAACGAGTCATGGCAGAAAGAAATTTGCTTCGTTAACCGGTCATATGATTGTGCTGTCTTTTATTCCGCGATAAAATTGCACCGGCCAATTCAAACTTAATTGACTCGCTTTGCAGCTAATGCGCGCCTCAATGCCGGTCTGCTATTGCTTTCATTTTTCAACGCCAACGGTCGTCTTTCGTCCCATAGTCGGTACCCTTTTAGAAATCATTTTTATGCAATCCCCCTGCATTGTCAGACCAAGTCTTTTGTTTCCCACAGAATGAAAAATATGCGAGATCTGGATTCCATTATTTCATTAAATAATTTTTTTTTTAGTTTTTCAATTCTACTTCTTCTTAACTTTTTCATCCGTTTGATTTTGTAGTTCGAAAGTAGAGTGTTATGTAGAGTAGCTATTATTTACAATTAAATGATTCGATGTCTGTTAATTCATGTTTATTCATCTCATTTATGAATTCCGAAACCGAACACGAAATGTACGTCGACGAAGGTTTACTTTTTGATGCATGATTCAATTTCATGTACATGTTTCAACGTCAACATTGATAGGGAGATTCGTATCTGCATTACTCAAAATAATTATGATAATGTTCGTTTATCATCGCAAACTTGAAGCCCTTCGATAAATTAATTGGACGATCTAAAATTTCCATCGTCGAAATAATGTTAGTTAATAAACAATTCATCGTTCCAAATCTCATTAAGCACTGCCAACTCGTGGCAAAATCTATTCCAACATTTCAGTGAAACATTTTTAATCATCACATAAGAAAACGATTTAATTTCAGAAAAAATGTAAAATGAAAAATTTTGTTTTCTCTTGCAGACTTTCAGGATCGACTAAAATGATTGAGACAACTTAAAAGAAAGAACGAACGGAAGTCACGCGATGATCGCCGACACCAAAAAGAAGAAAAGAAGCCAAAATGATCCGTGCCAAAACTAAGATTAGGAAGCTCACCAAAGAGTCCTCGTGGTAGTGTAGCGAGGACGCGCAATCTCTAGTACCTGAGAAGACGTTCGGTTTCGGGGAGACTTGGTTAGTGGGGGGTCCGCGATGGGGACCCGTGCGCCAATCTGATCGGTGAGCAATCCGAGTTTTGCGCCTACCGGGCATCGGGGCCCGAGTGATGGTCTCGGGGTGGTGTCCGTGCGTGCCGCTAAGGCGCCGGGAGTCGCCGCCCCAGCAGCCTATCGGCCGCAACAATCCTGGCAACTTCCAGGGTGCACCCTACACCGTCAGTGGCGCCACCGACCGTGCGGAGATGGTCCAGATGTTCTACTATGACAATCGGGGCAAATGTTGCAAAAAACTCCTACGATACAATGGTTATCCCAACAAGGTAATTTCAACCAATGAACCTGATTAACTGAAATTCACTCAAATTTTTTTTATTTGTTCAAAAAACTTGATTAATGGGAATGAATTTAACGATGACAAAAGACTCTTTAGAGAGTTAAAAATGGTAAAAAATATAAAACAATATTTTTGAATGATTAAGCCGTTCGTTAAACTGTGATTAATGTTAGTAAAACACGCGGTGGGTTGATGATTAATCACACAAATGAATCTTTTGTCTGCCGAGGGAAATTCACGGCCAAAAAAAATTTGTGTGTAATTTTATGCCGAGGTGTGAAATAGCAACGAACACAAATGATACAATCATCCAAAAACTGGTCGTTCCTTTGGTCCGGGCCAGAAAAACGTCAAACATTTCGTAAAATGGACAGAAATTATTTTCTGCGGTCCATTAAACATGTCGTTGAAAATAAACAGTTATAACTGTACTATTTCGAAGTTAAATACAAACGAAGTTTTTTGCACATTTTCAAATTGAAAAGTTTCGATTAATTCGAAGTAAATTGATTGGAATAAGGATATCAAATATTTACAATTTTAAACTTGCTTTGAAGCTGTCTTGAAAGGGCGAAATTGAAGTACGTTTTCAACCCATCAGATTGGAATTTCAAATGTTTCGTCGTTTAAGAACTATTCCGGCGAGGGGAAAAAATTAAGTCATTAGGAAACTGTGTCAACTGAGTTTTTAATGACTTTTGTAATCAGCGTATGATTCTCTGGACGCGCGTATAATCATCTTGAAGCAGCGCGTAAAAAAGTGCCGACGAAGAAATGAAAGAGAAAAAAACAACATTAGACGACACGCAAGTATTCGACAAATATCCCAGTCATTTGAATAATTACGGTATTTGCCAAGGCTCTCTCGGATCCTGTCGCCAAACGCTCTCTAATTTTCGCGAAAGCTCGCCGACACTCGAGCGCCTGGCCGCTCTAACGAGGTGTCATGGACATCGCGGCGTTATAGCTCTACCGTCGAAAGTTGGAAGACGAATCGCAAATTACAACGCGAGGTGCAAATGACTCGTGTGCAACCCGGGATTTATATATGTTAATCCGAACGACGTCTCAGGTGGACCAAATTAGACGCAAAATTAAAATTTGCATTTTTTTTCAAACGTCGGAGTTTAACACTGTCAAAGGAAGAAAACTAGAATTTTCGGATATGAAAATTTTCATTTATCCTGTTTCGTCTACTCTCTTTTAATTTACTTCGTGTTTCTAATTCACGCTCGTTAGCGAAACGTTTTTGAGAGCTTTTCTTAACGTAAAAATGTAAATGCATAATTAATTTTTGAGTATTGTTAGTTTTCACACGAAAAAAAAGATGTGGAACGACACAAGACTGAGTTCACAGGCATTTTTCATTGCTTAACTTCGCGAGCTATTTTAGGAAGTTTATTGAAAAGTGTTCAAAAGTGATAAATGCATTTGTATGCAAAATATTATGTTGCTTTTTAATAATCCAGCAATTCCAGCTTATCATTCTGAAATTGCGTATTAAAATTTACCATGCAGACATTACAATTTCGTTTCATTTTCCCTTTGAAGGTATAAAAAAACTAACGACGATGTCTGGGTAAAATATGGCGTGTCAATAGGAGAAAGAGGATAAGCGAAAAAAACTCTCACATATCCAGTTCACGGGCGTTATCAGTCGTTTATTACGTCTGAACCTCTTTTCTTCGTATGAAACATTGTTTTATTCACGAAACATTCTCGAAGCGACTTTGATATGATTAATAACATTATTTGACGATAAATACATATCCTACGAATGAAATTGTGCCTCGACGAACTCGTACGAATTTCAGCCAAGACATTTATTGATGCTTACAATAATTTACTCCGTTTTTGGACGTGACAAATGTTGGAATGGATGCGTAAACTTAAATTTTCGCAGTAAACGTACTTTTATCGACGTCCAACCTGGACGTGAAAAAAAATTCTCTTCTCTCAAACTTAATTGTCATTTTTATCTTCAAATTAAAACAATTACTCGAAACATAATTGAATCTTCTTCAAAAACCAATTTCCCTTTTTCAATTTTCGCACTTTTTACGTTGAAAATGTTTTTGAAATGATAATTTCCCAATTGACATCCAAACCAAGTTTATTCAAGTGAGGAATGTTTGCAGAGGAAAAAAAAGGTATCTTCGAGAATACACGTGCCACTCAAAAGACCAGAGGGGGTGCACACTGGACGCATCTGGCCGTTAACGAGTTCACCGCACGTAAAAACGAAAATTATTTCGGACCGGAAACGGGTAGCTGGAACAGGCGCATTATACTCGTCGTGATTGCACAGCCTAACCTCAACGTTTGGCTTTTCCGACGTCTGGCAAGTGCCCTCGATACGGGCATTAAATTTCCGATCTCTTTTCAGTCCCATCCGCCTCGCACGAGAACGTACGAGTCCATTTTCTCTCGACTATTGATTGCCCGACGTTCTTTTTCCCTTCTTATCTTTCAGTTTCGGCCGCTCGTGTTTCGCAAATAACGGCTGATTAATCCGAGTTTCTTTGATTAAAGACGTTGCTCTTTCTTTCTCGTCCTGCGTTTTTTATGACAACGAAACAACCAACTTTGCACTCTATCAACTCGGATTTCGTCTTCGACAGTTTTTTGTTCTCGTCTTTTCTCCTAGACTGATGTGGCAATTCGGCTTCGACGTTCACGGACATTTCCGTCGCGCTATAATCCAGCCTGAGAAATGTATCGATTTCGCCATTGCACTATAAGTCGAACGTCGATTTGGAACAAAAAATGAATCGCGCGTTATAGAATTGGGTTAATCGCGAAAAACAAACTCGACCGAATTCCTCCCCAGATCAAAAAAGTAAACAAGAAGAATCGAAAGAAGTCTTAAATACCGTAAGAAAAATTGAAATAATCTGGATTACAATTTTCGAAAGTTTTCGATAATCTTGAAGACGAATGTGATTAAACAAAGAGAAGAAAAGTAAAAGAAGGAAGAAAGATGATGATGTGAGAAAGAAAAAGAAAATAATTTCGTCGTATTTGCAAGAAGGGATACAGAATGATAGAAATGAATAGGCGGCATATCCAATAAAGTATAATTTGTCGTTCGACTTGTCGACTATCTTGGAGGGTTGCGTCGTGTATTCACCTACTACAATTGCTTACGCGCAGCGCCCCCTTTCGGAGTTATGACTTCCGTTTGACGTGGTTGGTAGCGAACGCGGTCTATTGCGGCGATTGATCGGAAGTTACACTCGTAACCAGCTTAGAAATTCGTTTTACCCCGGTGGGTCTGCGCGCAATCCAGGCTCGGTTTATTCGGCGACGTCGGACCGTCGAAATTGATTCCATCCGATCGCAAACGATCCGTCTTTAAAAAGGACACGAAATTATTGTACACTTCTCTCAGTATACTTGTCTTTGAGCTCGTTTCTCACTTTTATCGCCCGACAGTTTTTTACCTCCGCAAACTTTATTTCCACCTTTTATTTTTTCTTATCTCCAAGGTAAATTTCAAACCCGACGAATTCCCGCGACGAAAATTCGGCACGTTCGAGAAGCGAGGATTGGCATGAGAGAGATGAAAAAATTGCGTGATCGAATTGAAATTTAAAAATCAATCGGGTTCGGGAATCGCGTTATTACCGCGCATTATTCTATTCAAATCAGCACGTGACGAAAAAAGTCCGGAATACGCAAAACGCACATAACAAACGAATAATCGAGTGAAGAGACTGCGAGATGTGAAAAGCGCCAATGAATATGCATGTATATTCGCTGATTTGATCCAACATCATGCACCCTTACGCTTATCGCGACTCTGACTTACCTTCACTCCTGATGACAACTGTATTCCTCTCGTCGAATCCTATCCGCCAATACAAAAAGTAACGTCTCGGTCCTTTGAGTGTGAAAATACTTTTCCTCGCTTTTTGGCATCTCGAACTTGTAGCCTCCGGGCTTTTTCATCTGGAGATTCGATGCAATTATCGACGTTCCACTGCGACTCCAGATGAAAGCCGATGAAAATATCTTGCCTCAAAGATATCTGCAATTTTATTGCACCGCCTTATGAATGTCTGAAAACAAAATATCCAAAGTTAATGTTGATTTACATAATTTCCAATTACAGTAATGAAAATAATGTTTATTATATTTTCGGTTCAAAATGTTTTTGTAACGTTCGAAGAATGGTACTTTGAGAAGACACTGCGATCTATAAATCATAAGAGATGCTCAATCGGGACATTCTAAGAACTTGGCAAAGTTCTTGCGCGAAAGTTGAACCGGTGAACTTGTACGAATATATAACTACTCGGCCAAGTAGCTACAGCTGCGACACACTTGGATACAGCGAAGAAACTGAATTCCAGTCATGATTCAAGTTGGAGCGCGCATCAACCTCTATGATCGCTCGAGGACGATTTATTAGTCAAGTGTAATTGCATTCCGCCTCAGCTTTGATTAAAACTCGGGCTAAAACAAGGTCATAACTTTTTTATCACGGCCATCATCTCTGATTGCAATACTAAAAAACAGAATGGAATTACCGGAGGAAAAACGGCAGTGTTTTCAACCAAAAAATGAACGTTCCGATTTGCAATTCATGAAAATGATCAAACTTTTTTAATACGCTCTTTTTTTTTGCCTAAGTTTTGAGCGGCTTTTAAAAGTTATTGTGCATATCGGTGGATGAACACGGACTTTCCAAAGTCTAGTCCGAATGGAAAAAGAGCGTCTGGTTTTAATCCATCACGCATAATAACGTCGCGTGATTAACGAGCGTCCCGCCTTGCCGACTTAACACTCTGACACGTGTTTCGTACGTCGGACCTCAGGCACAAACTCGGCTTTGTATCGTCACCAGCATGTTATCTATGTTGATTAATTGCCTTTATCCTCAGCGATGATCAATGCTTAGAATTTCAACCCTCTGTTGCGTCTCAGATTTCGTATAACCCTTTTTCACTCAAAAAACCACTCACTTTTTTTCACAAAATAATTTCACTAAAGTCGAAAATTGGAATAATTTTCACATAGTTTTTCTTTAGAAATATTGTCGACGATAAAAATTTGCATTTTGTATTCAGATGTTTTTCACGCATCATTTCATGTCAGCCTATGAAATATATAAGTTGAAAAATATAGGGGATTTTGAATAAGAAATACTTATTCAATTTCCACTGGGAAGATATTATTCTCGCATACAAATTCTGGCGATAAATAGTTCGCTTGTTATAAAAATCGCGTAACGAGAAGTTGGTGCTCGTTACGTACGTCGCAAACAAATAAATATAACAGCCTTACATTACGACTTCGCAAGCGCTGAAAACGCGTTGCCGGAATTGTGCGCGAGGGACGGAGAGAGAAAAAGATTGCCAGTGAGTTTGAAATATACAGCTTACAAACGAAGATGTGTCATAAAAATTTAGATTCAACGAACGAACCAAACGGCCAATAATGGCAGTAAAGCTTTCGCATTATCGTCGCTGTCGTAATTCAACTTCAATACATAAATGTTTATAAACGACGATAAATTCTCGACGAAATTCGAGCGATGAAAAGCCTCGGATTTCGAGTGGGCTTTGCTTTTGGCAGTCGAAAAACTGTCGCAGCCATTTTTTCAACTCAAACATTTCGTTGTTTCAAAAAAGCGGAGGAAAAAAATTAGGTTGCCTGTCGCCGACGATTTGTCCGTTTTCGCTATTGGTCTTTTTTCGTCTTATTTCGGAGCGGTAAGCGAACAACCGTCGCGAGTACGATATAACTAGTTTTTAACAAGCGCGAGTTCTGTCAGGTCGAGTCTCTCATTACGCTTCCGCGATGTCCTCTAAAAGTATGCTTTTTTATTCTCAGCTGCTTTTGCTGTTTCGAATGACACGTTGAGCGCACGAAATGAAAATCCAAGTGCGCTTCAGAAAGTGTGGTTATTTCGAATGAAGTCGCGGAACAAGTCAAAGAGTTTCGGATGAAGCTTAAAAGCTTTCCTTTTTCTGATTCCGCTCGGGATCCTCATAGACGAGAGATAGTAGATATAAATTAATTAGGTTGCTCCTAACGGTTGGGCGCTTCCTTCGCGTTTCTCGAGATAATTATCAAATATTTGTTAACTCGAAATGTAGATCTCTCGCGCTGGACCGTCGTGCGATAACACTTGTTTCAGGCTTTCTTGTGCTTGCGCTCATTATCTCGGTCTGTTTTTTCATGATTTATTGCATTTGTCAACGACGACTTTGTCGTCAGGGCCCTTTGCGCTCCGTTTCAATATCATTTTACTGTCGTCGTTAGTGTCTCAGGAAAAGGCACTGGTTTTGTTTTTTCTCCTCGCAGGTTCAAGAAGTGCGAAAACGCTGAATGAAAATGAGCTGCGACTCTTAGAGAAAAATATAAAGTTAGAAAATGCGATATCAAACAAAACGAAATTTCAAGTTTTGTCAAACAAACTTTAACGAGAGCGAAAATTTAATGGAAAAAGTTGCAATTAAAGTTTGCAAAATGCAAATTCAAAGAAAACTTAATGAATGATGTCTGAGAATGTTAGTTTGATGGTTAATTTGTTTTGAGCTTTTGTAGATGTACGATAACAATATCAGCATGAAAGAAGACTATTGATAAAACAAGTATCAAAACAAACCGGGTTGCGAATGCTTTGACTGAATTCATCAGTGTCATCGCTCGCATGTTTCATTAGTATTCGTAAGTGACACTGATGTATTTGCCTACGATGATACATCAGAGTCCATTCGCGACGCTGATTTAGTTTGTCAGTGTCTAGCAACTCGGACAGTGTACACCCAATATCAAACCGTATACAACTAATTCAATGTTTCCTGTTAGCAACAGCGTGTTCTCAATGAATTCGCACAAACATCATTTCGAACCGCTGCAATAAAATGATAATCCCGGCGTTTTCCCACGCGAATAAAAAAAACCCCGTCATTCATGTTTTAACTCAATCTTCACGCCATTCTTAATCGCCTTGTACGTTCAAATGAACGAAAACTTTTGAAAAAAAACTCTGATTCGCAACTATATATTTTCAAATGTTTTCATTCTTGATCAAAAATCGAGTTGAATTTAATTTCAAATCCGATTTTGATTTCAATAGAACGCAGTTACAATTTAGTATTGATTTTCGTTCAGAAAAATGGGAATTCCTTTGTGTTAAATATTATCGTCTTTTAGAAAGTCATCGCCCTCGACGGCGAGGAAGTTAAAGTTGCGAAGGAGCTGAAGCAGTTGGTGCGCGCGCAATTAAATAAGAGCGATAATGGAAAACGCGTTAAAGTGCGGATGAGGCCTGGTCCTTCTTTGTTTAGGAGCAGGTTGTCGCGCGAGACTCAAGTCGCATCCTTGCGACCTACATCAACACAGTGGGATACATTATTACTATCATCGGGAAGCGGAGCCCCGAACTTGGCGTCGCCTGGAGGGTTAGCAGTTGGTTGCCATGGCGATCGGCAACGCACACTGCACTCTCAAACCGCCTCCCCCCGGTGCTTTTTCGCTGGTCGCTCTTGCGTATTCCAAACCATTTTGCTTATCCTCGTTCATTTTTCGTGCGCCCCGCTGTATACGTATGTTTGTTGCTTTTTTTTTGCATTTTTTTTTCAACTCTACGTTTTTCGACTTTTTGGCGCCGTGCGTGGCTTTCATCGTCGGTGATTATCTTGCAGGGGATCGCGCGTCCGCAAATGTTTTCCGTCTGCTCCGACGGGCTTATTATTTTTGAGTTACGTGGACGAACAAAGCTGTCGTTTGACTCGTGGATAATGAGGCACGTTCGCGAGTGAGAGTACTTCGCCCTCTGATTTGAGTGGGTTGCACGCACTCGCGGGATTACAATTTAAACTCGCGTGAGAACACTTTTTTCATTGTTACAATCAATTTATTTGCACAGCAATTAAAAGTTACCTTTGAAATCACTTTTTTTTCATCGTAATGGATACAAACGGTTTCCTCTTTTTTTTTCATTGACATTCAGAGTGGAATCAAAAGGATAACAAATTACAGTCGAAGTATCGAACCGATATTCTTTCCGATTATTTAACTTTTAAATTGTAATTAAAAGTTGATTCATTTGCAGTTTTTTTCATACAGTTGATTGCGAATTTTAATTAAATGTGATTTAAATATAATTGAATGTGATTTTTAACTTCGGAAATGTTTGTTTTCAGTTTGAAAATGAAAATTTCATTATAAAACTCTGGCTTTTCTGCGATGTTTAATGTAAAATTATACGGCGCCAATAAGTCAGTCTAGCGCTGATAAGTTAAGATTTGTGTTGCGGATATTTTGCGGAATATTTTCGCGAGCGATCGGAAGTAATAGAGCACAAGATAAAGCGTTTATCTTGCGACTTGAATCAACCGAAATGGGAAATCCAGTTCGCACTATCAAGATCCTCGCTAATTTAATCAACACCCTTAATGCACCGGAGAATCTCGAATAAAATTGTAAATGTCACGAAATAATTCTGCTTATTCCATGACAGTGAATAGCAACGAAAATCTATTCATCGTTCAGAATTTATTCTCTTTTTTGACAATACGAAAAACATTGACGAAATTGAATGTACAGTCGATTCGCCCGTATCGAAAAAAAACACAACTTTCTATGTTTGACGTTCAACATATTTCCAACAATTTTGCCCCGGTTCTTTTTTTCTGCAGAACTGTCACTATTTAAAAGAGGAATATCACGCGGACGAAAAAAAAAAGGAGGAATGATATTCCCGCAAGAACAAAGAGCGAGCAAAACTTCATAATGTTGCATTTCATTTACATCTCATTGTTTTGCCAATGACTTCTTTTGCGATAGGAACAATATTTGTGCGCAGTTATCGCTCCGTTCATTTGTGAAGTTCGTTAATAAGAAGGAAAAGCTATTATTGCGCTTTTGCGAGACGACAGACGGCGCCGAACAATAATGTGCCATTCATCTTTTTTTTTTCGTGCCTTATTTTAATAAATCACATCGCTCTGAGCACGAGCTCGCGCGTCAGCAACCGTATACTCAACATATAAAGAGCGCGTTGTTTCCCCCGTGAAAAAACAGAGAGGAAAAAAATAAAAAATGAAAGAAAAAGTGACGAGATTCGCCGTCGGCATTGAAACACATAAAAGATCATCCGCTTATTACGATTCGTGATTTAAACGCGGAAAATTCGATTAAATCTTTGTTCCTCTTCTTATCATTTTTTAGTTGACAAATTTCGTTGTCTACAAAAAGCGAGACACAACTTTTTGATACCCCTTTGAAAATATATCTCAAGATAAAAATGTTCACTCATAAAATTCGATTTTAAAATGCAGTTTCATAAAAACAATGGTGTATGAAATTCAGTAATGTTTGAAAGAAGGATTTTTGTGTTCATAAATATTGAAAATAGCGAGGCGATATTTTATGATCATAGAATTCGTTTAAACGAAGCGCAAGAATGTTTTCACTGCGAATAGCGAATGAGCGTAAACAGGGATCTGGCTGGCATTCTGTACGGCCTGTATAAATTACCAGCGACATGACCGGCCGAGCCACGTTGCGATTTTGACGTGAGGGGCTGTGTTATCGGACGTTTTTGCGGCGCCAATCGTGGACGTGATCACGCAATAACATTTCATATCGGTGGGTTATAACGCGACTTCGAGCGCAGATCCTCAAAACGTGCGAGATCAGCGCGATTCTTATTCATCAGCCGCCGGCTTGGCTCGCCGTTTCTCCCGGAATTAGGTTATTTAATGTACCGCGAACTTTCGCGTATTATCAATAGCGTCGGACTCCGGCAACCTCAACGAGAAGTAATGTCGGGACATCACCATAAACGCTCACTTCGCCATAATCGTTGCAATCGCTTTATACGTCGTGAAATCTTACGGTGCCATTTCGTCTGAATGAATTATCAGAATTGTCCGATCCCATGGAGAGTAAGGATCATTCCCAAATTGAAAACTTTGGTCGACAGTGTAAGAATGAAAAACATGCAAATTCAGTTTCAGCAATTAGGATTCGGTTGAATGGAGTTGAAAAATGTCCAAACAAGGAGAATTTAACCAAACAGTTTGTTCAATAGGAAATAAGCGAAGGAGTGTTTTTCAATGCAGCGCGGTTGAGTGGTGTCGGCGTTTTTAATCGACGCCACTTGTTTCTAACGACCCCTTTTGTTTAAAACTCTCGAGCGATACTCGAGCTTTTTTTCCATGCCAGTGGCTTCGCCGAGGCTACGTCTTTAGCATCCAGCCGGCGGTGCGGGGCATTATCCGTGCGCATACATTAAATTTGTACGACGTTGTTCCGTTCACGCGTGTATCAAAATTCAATGACCGGCCGAGATAATAAAAAACATTCCGAGTCGGTGTCGCCCAATAAATAATCCAATATCATGCGCGCTTGCACGCTTCGTGTCAGCGCACGCTTTTATTATCAACTTCCATTTAGCGCGGATTTCATAGTCGTGAAATTAAAAGAACATTCGCGCGATTATTCTGATTTCAACATTTTCATTTCATTAGTCATCCCCAGCGGTGGGATTCAACAATCGTTCTCTCGTTTCGCGTTTGTTCGTTTTATTTCAGGTTAATTAAATTTTCGCGTAGATAATTTGAAAACAACCAAAAAAGCTTTTAAACATATGTGATTTCGTTTCAATCACAATTGTAAAACACGAATCTGAACTGAAACTCGAGAACGGCCATTTCAAAGCGATACAATTTCGCAGAATTTCAGAATCAACCAATAAAATTCGATAACAGACACGTTGCACGCAACTTAATTATAAACTCGGTGATAATCGTGATCGTCCTAACTCGACGTTCAATGAGTCGTTAAATCGACAGTACTTTTAGTACCAAATGTTCACGTCATTTGGTCGATTAATGATTCTTTGACGTGTTTTAATTTTTTTCGCCAAATCAAAAGTGCCAGAGGGCGTACGAAAATAGGGGATTTTTAACACGTTTTGGACATTCAAATATTAATAATTGGCGAACGTGCCCGCGGCGAATCGACGTCGCTATTGATTGCAATCGGGGACTCGGAAAAATGCGCCGACCGCAAAAGTCGTTATTGATTCCGAGGGAGACAAAATGCTTCGCATTTGAATAATGCCTTCCATTTAACGAGCTGAATTGCAAAGTGCAATTCCGCGTGATTGCAGACTTTAATGTATTTTGAGTAAGTTGTATCGTCTAATGGCACTTTTGATACTTAAGTTGCGCGCGACCAACGATAATTGGTTGTTACAAATTGCGTGAAATTATGACTCACGTCGTTAGCAACGTCGTAAGTTTTCGGACCAGGTCCAAACCGCAGTGGCTAGTTTTAATTCCACGTTCGAACCATCATTTCGCCATCAACTCGATTTGTACAAACTATTCCGTTACAAATCAACTTCAATGTTTTTTCGAGGGCTTCGAAATCGTGGGGTTTTTAACGATGATTAAAATGACTCGATAAAAGTCGAAACAGCTTTTAGTACATCTGAGATAAGACTGTCGATCATTCGAATGGCCCTTGCTAGATTTCAGATAAGTCAGGGGCGACTTTAATAAAACACTGGATGTATTAGAGAGTCTGATAATAGTTACGTATGTGTCAATAATTAAAACTTCTCGGGTCACGATTAAATTGGAATTACCCCTGATTGATAGCAACTAATCCTCACATTTGGGTCGTGTTTATAAACATGCTCGATACCTAAACGTTTAATCAATAAGTTATCGCCGCTTACAACAAATTAATACCCAATTAATCTTTTTGTCACGAGTGAATATTGCGAATTTCTCGGACAACTTCGATCCTGATTTTGATCCTTGATGAGGCTTATTATACGTTCCCTTTTTACGGAGCCAATAATTCGAGCTTGATAAATTTTCGATTTTCACAGGAGGGTTCAAAGCTAATCCACTCAAAACATCTAACAAAAGGTAAAAGATGATGCCGAACGCGAGAAGCCGTCATAAAAGCCACAAACCAAATTGGCCCGACAGTCTGAGAAACGCGCGTCATAATATCTGATAAGCGTCCCCTCGAGAAGCGCAATTGGCGAGAGAACATTTTGGGCGGACGAAAAATTGTCGCGGAAATTCCATCGCGAAGTCCCCGGTTTAATTCTGACGCAGCGAGTCCTGCCATGGCAACTAATCTTGGCGAAATCTAATTAACGAGTAGCATCGAAGAAGAATCTAATTAGCGGGATACAATTATCGATCGGACGAGTTTGGGTGGATTTCGCGCGAGCGTTTGTTCGTCGGATAAAGCGGTAACGTAATCTGAAGAGTAATATCTTGCTTTCGGTGCCGATAATGCCGGTGATTCGTCGGATGTAAATGAATTCTGAAAGTGGGACGAGGGCGCAAACGAGCAATTTCTCAGAGGGCTGCGCGACGCACCACGCGAGGGCTTCGCGGCTCAGAAAACGAAAGATTGATTGATATTAATGCAGAGGGGCCGTGTCTATGGTGTTATTGATAGTTTTTTTTTCTCTACCAATATTGGTTCTTCTGAAATTCGCGAAAAATTGCCACGAAAACATCCAAATTACAGCTTTAATTTACATAAATAATGTATCAAATCTCCAATAAATCTACATCCGACGTTTAAAACAGAATAAGAAACTAGCAATAAAAAACATGACTTGTCAAAGCATCTGATTTGATTTTCCAAAAAAAGGCAGACATAACAGAACAACATTTCGGATTTGTTTTCTAAAGTTTCTACGAATAAACAACTTTTACAATATCGTTAAGACCATTGGTACAGTTTGTAGGTATATTCAGATTAATGGATTTCTGAGCTCTTGTAATTAAGTTCGGCTTCGAAGCGAATTGATTTTCTTGCGATTAAAATATCAGAGTTTTCGGAGCCCGGAGCTTTAATTAATCGCAGAAAAAACTTGGGCTTTAAAAGCTCTCTTCGCTGGCTCTTTTGAAATGGCACTGAAAGAAGTTCGTCGTTTGTTCTCGAATCGTCACAAACTGACGGTGTGTATTCTAGGGTATCGGCAAACGGATTTGCACTTGAGTTTCTGAGTGTTTCGATGTCGCAACCGGCACGCTGCAGTCAGGCATTCGTCTTAAAGCATTCAAAGTGCTTGGAAGTCGTTTGGTAGTCAATAGTTCGGGGCTGGTCGCGCGTCAGATTGACGGCGTGCTCGAAATGGCGCGTCTCCTGACAATAGCGCCCAATAATGCGCCTGCATATATGCATGATTCCTCCCCTTGCCGAGAGACACTCCCGAGATCCTCCGATAACAAAGGACCACGCGGCTCGCGGCCAGTTGAGTCGCATCTGCATATCTGCTATCACTTGCCGATTATTATTCAACGCCGGAGTTTCGTCATTACAACTTAATCGCCGCGAAATTGATTCAAAGCAAGGATCCAAGTTACGCGCGACTAATCTGGATGAATACATCAGTCAAGATTTGAGTCTCTTAACATTCGTTAACTCGGCTGTTCTGCTCATTCATAACACAGCTTGACACCTCGGGTATCAGATTACAAGGCACGAGAATCGCGCTAAGTGCAGGATAGAATATCACGCGCTAGTCAGCCGGTCGCCGCAAACATCCGCTGGATTTCACGGTTGCCTCCTTCGGTCGCTGAATAATAACGATTTGTCGCCGATCCGAGCGGTCCAAAGAGGCGCACGAGAATCTCGCCCATTCTGACAATTCCAGACCTCGTTTTGTTCCGCACGAATTCGAGCTATCTCGGCTGACTACCTGAAAAGCGGACGATCCAGTGGAGATGCGTGTGCACCAGGTCGCCGATCGATGCAACGCAGCGACGGCACCTGGGCAATCAACTTTTGTACGTCCATTATTCTCGGCGAAATCTCAATCGATCGGAGCGAAATAATCCATTATCGAATGCCACGGGCTACGGAAATTTGCTGCATTCGCTCGGACCTGCGATGATCGATATGCCAAGCAGGAAATTGTATGAACGACTGTCAACATTACACTGGCTACCTAGTTTTGTACCTTTGTCACCTTGATTAACGTCTAGATATTAATCCTATTTGACTTTCCAATACCAATGAAAATTCAACCTACGAAACAACAAGGAGATATCAGTCGTTAGTTGCTCGATCTGGGCTGGTTTAATTTAACTTTGCAGTTCGATTTCGGCAGGTTTTTACTAGATGACTTTTTTGCTTTATGTGGAATCATTTTTCATTGGCCATAAATTGGATTAGGAACTTTAATGTCCGAAACGTAATGTTCAAGAAATAATGTCTAATGCATTACTGTAATAAATTTTTATTACATTGAAAAGATTATTATAGCAAAGATGATGTATCAGGTTAATGTTTTTTGTATTCAGAGTCATATTCGGAGATCTTATAAGTTAAACAACTGACATAAACTTGTGTTTTTTACGTCTGTATTCGTTCGAATTAAAAAAGTTATAACAACTCTTAGTTACTGTGTTAAATTGGTCGTTGACACATATACTGATACAAACTTGCATAAAAAGAAAGTGTTAGTATGAAGCAACGAGTCTCAGGACCGAGTTCAATTCAAGTCAACCCTCTTGGAAGACACCCTTCTTGATTATCCGTAGGTTTTGCACGACAAGAATCTATTAATATCAATCTAGATTATTTTCAGGGGACGTCTCACTTGATTGTCACGGGATAAAACGCACGACATATGTTCGTTTGAATCTCAAGTGCGATTCGCCCAACTGGGGCGAACTTATTAGATAGAGAAATGGGAATCTTCCATTCTTACACGTCAGCTCAAAAAATATCGATAATATTTTCCACAAGATTCATCCGAACTGAATGCATGCCGATTTCTTGGGACCAGACAATCCTTTCTAATGAGAAAGTGTTTCCATCAATGGAACTCGACGAAAACGCCAGTGTGGAAGCTCCAGAACCCCATTTCGAGCTGCATTCTCGAATCCTCGGTTGGCAGTTCGATTTTTTTGGTCGGATGGCACTTGTCAGTAGCCTTACTTTAGCGGACGGAAAAGCGAGAGCACAATGGCCTCCGGAGACTCGGATTAATCGACGAGCGTACACGCTCGGACATAATCGTTCATAGGCGCATGCATAACCAAGTGCACGGACGCAGCTCTCGGACATATGTAGAGGAAACGACACATGAATAGCCGCCGGGCTATCATTCACTCCACCCCATTGGTGTGTGCTGGCTGCACGCTCCGATGAGCGCGCTGCATAGCCGAACGGGATTTTCCCAAATGAAGACGGTCACGGCAACCTGCCAGGTTGTCGTGCCGACCATTGTTTCACCGCAGTATCCCTCTATGCAAATGGCAATTACAATTTTTTGCTCGCCACATTTTTGCCAAGACTCTCAACTTACCCTCCAAGTTCTTTGCGGACAAGTGATTCCAGTCGATATTCCAGATCCGAAATAACGTTCCGCTTTATTGCCTTTAACTGATTCAAAGAAAACAAGCAAATACCACAAGTCTCTTGAGTTATTAATGTCTTCTTTATTGGTTGGCATTGTGTAGCTCGAGTGAAACGGGGGCGACCGTTGGCGACCGATGTTATTTATCTGTGGTCGGAATAATAAGCAAGATGGAATCGAGCATTGGTTAGCTACGCTCCACAAATACATTAGAACCCATGCATTTGCAACAAATGGGTTTGCTAATTGGTACATTCGCAACTGGGCGAAATGGATGTTTTTCCAAAACTCGTTTTTATCTTTCAGTTCGAAAATCACTTAAACTCTATCGCAAACTTCGGGATTGAATCGAACGATATCCACTTTGTTTGAAGATTCCGAGACTTAGTTCTGCCACTTGGAGTCGATAGCAGAAACTTGCATACCTTCAACAGCAAAGTTGGACCTGTTACCCTGCACTTTTTTCATCGAATCGGCTGAACTTGGCTAATTCACGTCGGACCGCACGCCAAGTCTGAGTGTGGATCTGACCTCTCGAGAAACTGCGTCCCCTATGCGTGACGGTTCTTTCTTTGTTGGCGCCGCAAAGTCTCCCCGGTCCTGGGAGCCGCAAATTCTGCTGCCCCGGAGCGTTGCGTTGACGGAATGTTAAATAGCCCCGAGGGTGTTGTCGCCCCTTCAACGCTGTTTTGACGAACGTAGTCGCATTTATTTTAGTCATACTTTTCGGAATAAAGAAGAATACTCTCCAACAACACTTGGCATCCATAAACTCCGAACACTTCTGTTTGTAATCTCAGCTTTAACACGTTCCATTCAAAGCGAGCTGACGTGAAAAGAAGAGAATATAATTTTTTTTTCTTTTCTCTTTGCCGTTTCTATTATGTTAGCCTATTCTGCATTTTTTGCTCTCAACTTCGTTTTGACGCGTCCAAATGAGAAGATTAGATTGAACGCTTGATCGGTTCGGATGAGAATCGAGTTCCAATCAATTACCAATCGTATCACAATTACTCGAT
Source organism: Telenomus remus (assembly GCA_020615435.1). Classification (NCBI taxonomy): domain Eukaryota; kingdom Metazoa; phylum Arthropoda; class Insecta; order Hymenoptera; family Scelionidae; genus Telenomus; species Telenomus remus. The sequence continues at coordinate 3,479,346 of CM036342.1, read as the reverse complement.
CTCGAACTCGCTCGTATCTAATTAGAAAAATTTCAATATGACACGTCAGCGTTCGCACCTGTCAGTTTTCTGCGGGTGCAAAATCTCTGGTCTTGGCGCATGAGAAATAAATCGAATTGTTTGTCGTGCTGACATACTTTTTTGTTACTTTATTGGCCCGTGTACAGGCGCCTCGGATCGAGCGCGATTCGCTGGCACCAAACACGAGGCAAAAAAGCTCGAGCCAATTGATGGTACATCTTTCATCTGTCAAATCGCTCAGCATTTTTTAATCCGCTCGCGGAGCTCTCTCGGATCAATTATACCGATCAATTCGCCAGTTACGAACGAGATTTGGCGTTGTTTTTTCTTTTTCTCATATCGTCGGCTGCAATTTTGATTCCAAAACTTTGGAATGAACGGACAGAAAACAACAGCAGAGACGGAGTCGGAGTTTCATTCGAGTATCGTTGTTTTGTTCGAGACATTGACGAATTTTCGCAACAACACCGACAACCAATTATGTCGCGCGGGCGTAAATCGCTCCGGGAACTTTTAATCAGCTGTAATACGATTTCCGGAGGGTGCAGTTAAGTACACCAGTCTACCGGCAAGTGTTACAAAACATACGCCCGTACATCTCTGAACATAAAAAATCATCATCTCGCTATTCGTAACACGTTTTGTCATTCAGTTTCAAACTTGTCTTTGATTTGATTGAATATTTTAATGGGTTTCAATAATAAATACCTTTTTAACAGAATGTCAAAGTACGTTCAATTCCATCGTTACATCTCATTTGTAATTTTAGTCAATAATTTTAGTAGGTTATCGGTGATGGTCAAATTGATATTCAATATACGTGGAAATCGAAGCATGAAAATGTAAAAAAATGAACTTGGAGAGACAGCTTTGTTTCAAGGGTCGTGTGCATAATGATCCGCGCTGATTGCACTTGCTTTTGTTAAATAACCACTTTATTCAGCGGCTATTCAAATGCTGATGCTCCACAATCGCAATGGTATCACGTACGGCTCGCTCGTGTGTAAGCATTTCGATGTAAAATCGTGATTCCGCACAGTTGAGTCCATCGTTTCGTCCAACGGAGCAAAAAGTATTGGGACAAAAAAAATTTACAGAAAACTTCTTTCGATGCGTGTTTTTCGTTTTTCCTCTTTTACGTTCGTACAAATAGTCATAGTTCCAAACACGACAGACAAAACGACCAAATCTCAACATGATTCTCCAATTTCATTCCGTTTCAAAATCTGTTTTATTTCTATTTTGTCAGTTTTATTAATTTGAAAATTTTATTTTTGTGTTTAAAGTTGTCGTTTCTTGACAACCCCATTGAAATTTAGTCACGTGGTGGCGAACCCCCATAGTGTCAAATGGCAAAAAGTATCCGCGCATTCCTCAAGCGTTTGTAACGTCTCAAGTAAGATTACATCGGCGGGTTCTTCTTTTGCAACTCGACGCGAGGGATGAGCCCGTTAATGCGCGCCAATTTATGTCGAATTCCCGGCTTATCTCCGTTCCGTTTCCAATTGTGCAAATGGACGCGCGACCGTAAGGAGATTAGTTGGGCAATTTACGACGCGGGATAAAAATTTTCAGCGTTATTGATACGAAGTTGGGGCAAAAAAGCCCGAAAAAACAAACAAAATTTCCACCAAAAAACTCAGATTAAAATCTTGACAAACCGTTTTATAATGTTGGAAAACAAATTGTAACAATAAAAAAACGTATTGAAAATAAAATGTTTGAAAAATGACACGCTTGTTCCGAGAATTAAGGACAGGGGTAAGGCTATTTAATTCACTAAGTAATCATGTTGTTTTATTATAAAAGTGGGATTATATTCAAGCAAGCGGTTCAGAACGTGAGTCAGCGAACATTTTCACTTTCTTTATTTCACTTAGAATTTATCGTCGGACTTAGCGAGAAATGTATAATTTGCATGCGAATAAATAAAACGGAGAGAGTCTCGCTCAGATAATCTCGTCTGGTGGAGCGCGTCGCTGTTCTTGCGTGTTTTCGAAGTTTTATATCACCGTCGGGGCAAAACCCGCGCGCACAACGGCGATATCCGTCCTGGCTGCGAGCGAAAAAGAGGCAATTTTGAAGTCGCGCTAATTACCGGCGGCAAATAAATTGTGCAATTGAATTTTCGCTAACTGTTTACATGCAGTGTAAATGGAGATTTTCAGGGGCTTACTAGACGTCCGAAATAATTTATACGACCGATCGCGAGATAATCACAGTTAAATAATGATTCAGTCCCAATTAATTGGCACGAGGATCGTTTTCTAAAACCTAAAAAAGCGCCGGATAAAAGGGTTAATTTGAATTGTCCCGTTAACCTCGGCTAAAACAAACGTTTCCTTGTTTAAATCCAATTTGATTCCAAATAAATCGTAATAATAGATTGTGGACGGAAAATTTTGTTTTAAAATGACTAGAATTGGTTCGGCATAATTTTACCGATTACGTCTACGTTCTAATTATTACGACTATCGATCGCCACTATTCTCTGCGTTATATTACATACTGAAGTATTTATTGCTGCAATAGTTCGTATATATCTTGAGTCCGTACATACAAGCATACAATATAATGTATTGAATATCTGATTATAGTGGGACATAATAATCACGGTGCCTATGATATGAATGTGATATAGTTTAGCGAGTATCCCTGTTTTCAAACATGGACATTCCTAAACGTAAACCATGTTTAAAATTAACAAGCCAAAGTTATTGCAAGCATAAAAGCACTGACTAATTTTCAACTTTGCAAGACAAATTCAGCCACGATTTGATCTAAATATTTCCAAGTATCGATAATCCAGCATCCAACTGTACAAAGAGTAATTAATTGAGAATACTCTGACAAACTGGAGGTCGAAACTTACAGCAGTTGCATTCTGCAACTCAGCTCAACACAAGCCGCTGCTGTTTCCGAATCATCCTTAATTTCGCTGTAATTGAACGTCAGTCGGAATGATTCTGCAAGCTGAAATAGGGTTCGATACGATATTGAGGACTTTGTGTTGTTGGCCCGAAGAGAGAATCACGTTATTTGCTATACAACTGTGCATTTGGTCGAAAAGCCCGAGATTATCAGACGCGAATTTCGCATCTTCATGAAAGTTCCAATTGAAAAGAGCAATAAGGACAAGGATTGATTCGAATAAAAGAAACGGAATGAAAATTAATGAACGCGTTTGTCAAAATGCGCGTATTTTGCTCGTCAGCTGATAGATTTCGCAAAATAAAACATTAGGTGATGAAAGTGCTCGGCAACGTCGGGGCTAAAAGCAGCAAGAGGTTTTGCATGTTTTATTTCGCCGAAGAAGAATACAACAATACTCACTAACTGTGGAAACATGACCATACAAAACCTGGCGCGGTTCGATCGACAAGCGCAATTTCCAGTTTCCCAATCCACCATTTCCCATTACAGTCGCGTTGCACACACTCACACACTCGCGGCATTTTCGATACATATTTGCGCGCGGGACCTCCTACTCACAAATGTATTTTTGTTCACGAGCGTCGTTCCTTTTTTTTTCGAATTCAACTTATTGCTATTGCCCTATTTCCAAGCTCTGTTTTTTTTTAAATACCATCGTCCGAATTATAAAGTTCAATTTGAAAACAAAAACTTAAGGCAAAACAATCAAATTTATAACAACACATTTCTTAGTTTTAGAATGACTAAATAGTCATGACTAAAAAATTAAAGTTGACAAAGTTGAAAAGTAAAAATATGTTTGACCATACCTTTTTTTTAATTGCAGGTGCTTCTGTTTCCCGAGGAAGGCTGGGCAAGAAGCGCAAGCAGTTCCTACTGGACGTTAACGCCATTCTGGTGGAGCAGAAGCCGGTGCAAAGTAGTCGAGGTCGCTGGAACGAGGAGGTAACTTACGACATCGCCGAGCGCATGACAAAAAGCTGATCATTTCACGCGTCGTAAAGCCGCACGTTGCCAGCCTGTAAAGTAGAACGGCGAATTATGCTTTTTATCCATCTTCCGCAAGACACCGAAATTCGCAAATTGTCTGTTTCGAGATTAGCGTTCGCGGGAGCGCGAGAATTTAGAAATCTAATCAGATTAATATCAGAGCACAAGTGGTGGTGGAGGATTAGAGCGAAGGCTGCGGTGATACATTCGCAGGTGCATTGGGACGACTAAACACTGGAGAGTGGATCTATGCAACCGGTGCACAATTTATGAGCGGCATAGTGTGCTTCGAAGATAATGTTTAGGTGGAAGACCAGTGTAAGCATTGCATTGAATTCGAGGCACGTCGCAATACCGCTGTAATTCCGTCATTTATGTAGTCGCTGAATACGCCTTATCAGTTCGTGTTGGACAGTTTCTGACCGCACTCCGTCCGATTGTTAGCGAGGCGCTATTCTTACGCAAGTTTGACGTTTGTATACGGAATAAGAGGTTTGTGCAATCCAGATCCTACGTTTAAATTCCAACTTCAAAGCAGCTTTATAAAATCTCTATATTTTAACTTCTAAAACCTTGTACTAAAAATAGTTAAACATGACACCGTTCTCACTTAATTGTTTGTTGAAAAATTCACTTTAGAAATGGAAATTTAATGAATTGGTTTGTTGAAAGGTAGTTAACATTTCAAAGAGTAGCGAATAAAAAATTCGCTGAATAAGCAAAAAGACAAGAAAAAAAGCTAATAATTATGTCTGAAATTGCACAGATCCGTCTTACTGAAATTCAATTACGACTTTTCGATCTTCGAAAAGCATCGGGCGAGATTGAAAACGAGTAACCACTAATGGATCCTAGATTCGGCGCTGATTACTAATGAAACATTTTAACCTGTTGGAAATCCGGGAAAACTGACGGACCGAGCCAAGAGTGAGACGGAGAGAGGTAGACTTAGAGCAAGAGCGGCGATGAATTGAATTAACCAAGTTCGGGAGATCGATAAAATGTGAATAATCGGGGCGCACAAGTCGGGAGGATGTGAGATCGTTAAACGTCCGCGGAGACGCTTGAAGATGTCCATAAAAGATGCTTTATGCTTGCAGCGTGTATTCAAACTTCGCCTCGGGGGACAGCTCGAGCGTAAGAGCACGTCTGTGTACACATGCAGCGACGAGCGGAATCAAAGCAACAAGGAAGCCGGCGTCTCTGGCGTCTAGCTGCGTTTGCCAGAGTCATTGATCGATCTCGCGAGCGCGCCTCAGATGTTTCGCCTCCTTTTTTCAATTCCTCCGGCCAAGGAGGACGCAAAATTAAATAACCGACAGTCAGATAAACTCGATTTCGATCGCCACGTCAGACCTGTTAATTCGGATTTAGATTCGAATCTGTTAGAGCGCGTTTGATTGGATTTAATTAATCACGCCGAGAGGGGGCCGAGGAAAATACGCAGATTATCGTATCCTACGTTGATCCCATGCAAATTGATTTCATGATTAGAACCGTTCGAACAGAAATGCTCATTTGCGGAAAAAAATAGGATCGCAAAGTGTCTGAAATCGTTTTAAACGATTTTTTGATACAATTTTCGTTTTAATCGTTTTTTTATGCTGGAGTTTTTTTTCGGTTCGGACATTTATGTCGGGGATTATGAACGAGATGGTGCGGCATATGTGTAGAATTCTCGTGTGTCATGTTCCAAGACTAGCAATCCTTGTTCGAACGCGATCATCATTTGTGCGGATGAAATTGGGCTTGTCGTTTAACTTGCATGAATCGCGAGATAATTACCATCGGCATATGAAATGATCATTCGAGATTCACCCTCTAAATTAATAAATAATTCATGAATTATGATTTATTCAAAACTAAAACAACCTTCAAATACAAAATATTGTTTATTATCGAAAACTGATTACGATTTCAAACTTTCCTCTAGTTTTTTAAATCTTGAATTGTGAACTATTTTCAACTACATTTGCAAGTATGAAATAAAGTCGAAAGTAGAAAATACACAATTGAGCGTTACAATGAAACTTTTTTTTGATAGGACATAATAAACATGACATTTATCGTGAATAAATTTGCAAGTCAATGGGATGATCGGCTGTTGAAATAATGTCGGACGACATTACCGACGATTTCGAACGATGGAAAGGAAACACAAAATTCACCATTGGCAGAGAGCGTAAATTAATGAACGCGTTTTATGAATAACGAATGCACGCTTGATTTCAACGTCGCTTTCTTAACGTCGTTTGCATATTGGTTTTTATATGCCGTCCGCTTTCAACGCACTGTTTTTACAGACAAAAAAGCCGGTTTAATAACCAAAGATAATAAAAGAATATTTATAACGAAACTTTACATTTCAAATTTCGCGTTTTCATTTCCGTGCTGCAGTTTCGAAGGATTTCTCATGACTCGTTTAATATTTTATTCATCGCTTTTTACAGTCCCGACAATTACTCGAGATATTGACTCTAATTCTCGGCATTTATAAATACTGCATCACATTCGCAGCGACGCAAATTATGTCAGTGTGATATTGCCGCGCGTATAATGTCAACTTCTCTGCCACTCGTTTAATAGTTTAATGCACGGAAGTCTCGTTAAAAGATTACTACGCGCATTCGTTCCATTTTTTTATACGCCTTAACTTTTATTGTCTCCCTGGACTTTGATCGAATCACTTGTTATCAATTTTTATCAATAACAATTCATTCACAATTTCCGAACTAAATTTTTGAAAAACAAAAAGTTCGAATCAAAAAAAATGATAAAATTTTAATTCGTCGAGGTAAACAGCAATGACGAAATTTGCGAGTCCGACTCAGAAGTCGCTCAACAGCAAATTAAAATCGTTGGTGGTATTCATCGCAACTGAATGGTAGAACATTTAAAGTTTTAATGATCATCGTTCTCTGAAGCGACAGCGGAATAAGCTCCAAGGGTCGGCAGACCCCAAAAACCGTGCCACTGAATTCCAGCCATTTATTTGCCCCTGTCCTCCGCTCCCCGCGATCCCCTCATTGTTCTTCGGGCTTACAAATGAATCGCTTAATACAAAGCAAATACATACAAAAGCGAGAAAAAGAGACACGAGGAAAAAAATTCGGACAGTTTTTTGTGAGCGCCAAGTTTATACCCCAACCAAAGGGTTTTAATCTTTAACACGGTTTTTCATTTTGGATTTGTATCGAGCTTTTTATCAAACCTATTACAGGATGTAACATCCGCGCTAAAAGCGCCGATGCAATTTTAATACCTCGCGTCCAGTTAATTTTACCATTTTGCAAAAACAATTCTCCTGTGTTTTTTACCTGTTACTTTGCATTTTGGAGTGTGAAACATTTACTTCATGCTGAATGGCATTTTTCAACCCAATTAATGATACAACAACGAGCTCGGTTTTTCGCCGCACGAAATATGCATTTTTCCACTTCAAACCCAGGATGTTTAAACTGATCTGATTCAAAATTAAAGGGAAAATAAACCAGCAAATGTTTGACACGATTATTTGATTAATTTTTGAGTTCTCTTTCTCGTTTTTGCTTTCAAATCTTACAACTGCAACTTTTTATTCGACTCAAACTGGAGTTTGTGTGAGTAGAGTACATAACTCAAAAGTTTGCGCGACAATTTTTCAAAGTCTCGTCCAATCGTTTCTAATTAAACTGATGGCGATTTGCATAAACGAGAGTTGCGAATGAATTTGCAACCCTGAAGTATGAACTTCGGTAGGAAATAAAAATTAACGGAGCAAAGCTTGTCTCGCGAACGGAAAAAAGAGAGCAATGATGAGCGGTCCTGGCGATAACAACGGGCAATAGCCAATTTCTTGCTTCGCACGTACGAAATAATCGTGCGCCGTGCTTTCGATGTCGAGCATAATAATGGCTCGCTGGAGACCACGCAGTGTCGTGTTTTCCTGTATGCGTACTTATGCGAACGTGACGTGCCTTTTGATTTAAGCGACGCTCAACTTTCAAATAACACTCGCATTGTCCGATCGAAACGTCGATTTCACAACGAAATGTGAACATTAATTTTCGATCTGCAAAATACGAGATTCTCCATATTACATTACTTGTAATTTTTATTCAATTCAACATATTCCATTTCTCATTTAAAAAACGAACAATATCAAGTTTGTAATTTTAATTATAAAAAAACATAAGTTATATAATTATGAAAACATAATTTATAAAATAAAATATACAAAATAGAGAAACCAATAGTTCATTAAAATTTGTAATTTGATATCTGTAAAAGCTGGGTGGTCTGACGAAACGTTGACCAGACTACTGCGCGCAGTTTTTTGCTTGATAAAACTTCCGGATAAAAAGGACGGTAACATTTTTCGAACCAATTTTTTCTAGAGAAGCGAGAGAATAAAAAAAACAAACTTTAGTTTAATCAAACTTGTTTACACGCATTTTTGTAACATAATCTTTTCAATTTTCTATTCAGCTGTCTCGTTTTCTGCGAGTTTCCATAAATTGTTTTCACAATTTTCGTTTGAAAGACAATGCGAGTCGTGGCTGAAAAGTTGGCTTATGCATATTACGTTTATCCATGCTCCCTCGCGAGGTACGATAAATACGCGCTATGCCTGACATGACGTGCCTCCCAATAACTATCTAACAACTTTGTTAGGAAAACACGTGCAGAGTAGAGGATGCGCGTACGAATGCCAGACGATTCGCGGAATTTTCTTAACGGAAAAATTGTGTATGAAATATTCATGTTGTGAAAGAAAAAATGTTTTGCATAAAAATACAATGAACGAACAACATTTTTCATTCATCATTTTTCAGCAACTGTTTACAAATAAAATTCGGATTTAAACAATGATTAATCGTTTGGTTTATGAAGTTACGATGATAAATTCAGTGAAATTTGATCCGATTGAAATTTTCGTCCGAAAACATCAATTCGTTCGGTTATCAACGCGGCTAATGGGAGCGAAGTTTATGACGGAGGGTTAATGTGCGAGACACATGTGGGTCGGCCGAATGTTACGTTGAAAAGTATAAAACGTCATTACTGTTAACATTATAAGCCCGAAGGTAGAACAGAGGCTGCTTGTAAACCCGCGTTTTAATACCAGTACGCGAACGTTATACACTATGCAACTACTCCTAAGCTGTGAACGACTTTGAGATTGGATTACCGGGTAACCCCAAGCCGAGGAGCTTGTGGTTTATTACGGGCTGCTCATCTAAAGTTTTAATTCCGCTTAAGAATTGTACTTTAATAACCGCACGAAAGCACTTTCAATGGATGAGTTAGTTTTTTTTTGTGTTCCCTGTCTTATTCAACGGCCAATTCGTTACTCAGCTATCACAACTTTGTGTGGATTTTAATAACCGCTATTGATATTGGTTCGTCTCGAGGGATTTCATTCTTTTTTCCGTTTACTCAAATTCAAATCTTGCTTGTCATTGAAATTGGTTTTTTGCTTGTCTTTGACAAGTTGCGGCACTTTTTCAATAGAAAAAAATGTCTCGTACTATGAAACAGTTTTTACAAACTAACTGTTTTGATTTTATCCAAATTTGATTAAAAATCAATTAAATATCATTATTTTTTGATTGTTTTTCAGATACAGTACACAGGCTAAGATGGTGGACACTGGTACGGGCACTTTGTACATCGTAGGTTCATTCAAGAGGATGACAGTGGATCCAGATTTCAAGGTACTAAAAACAAGCTCAAGAATTGATCTGACTTGATGAAAAAGGAAATTTTTTACTGCTTATCGAAAGTTTGATATCAGCTCAAAATATTAGACGAGGCTGTAAAAAAAAAGTTTGAAAATTTATCGTGTATAAGGGAAGGGTCAGTTTCACATAATCCTCGAAAGTAACCCGACTTTATGACGACTGTAAGGAGGAAAGTTTATCGCTAAACTCCGCGGACGGGTGTAATAATCCGCTGGCGATATCGCGAAGTTGAACCGAAAATGAAGTCGTTTACGTTGCGCTGTTATCAAGACAATGGGCTAATTATGATTATTGCTCGATCGTTTCAAAATGTTGTGTTTTTTCCTTCCGTTCGATTGTACCGATATTTCGCCAATAAAATAGATTTAGAGGCCGTTTGAAACCGCCCATAAAACTGCATCCGAGTTGCCAATTAAATTGAGTTTCAAACTTGCGATCACGAGGATTGTTTAAGTTCGCGTAATTGGAAATGCCTTACATTTCCGCTTCCAATTATCTGCTTTTTGAATTCAAACGGAAAATAACGGATAAATCACTTTCAATTGTAATTTAAACAATGCTGTCCATTCTCTGTTTTGAAATTGTTAATGTTTTTCATCTTTTGGCCAATTGCAATTCTGGTTTCAGTCCTGAATCTCCGATACAATTTGCTTAAATTTGCACGAGGCCAGGAAATAAAGGAAGCATCATAAAAGAAAGAAAAATTACATTCGATCTAGAATGAAAAGAGGCTATTTAGGTCGCGAAACGATATTAATGAAAAATGCCTGAAACATAATGAGAAATGAGATCGTTTGTTTTTTTTCTGCAGTGGGGGCAAATGAAATCGCGAACAAACGCATCCTTTCCGTTGCATTTCGAAGCACAATTGCGCTTGTCCGAAATGAGAATTGCATATTATGACGATTAAACGCGAATATTTAGCGTCCTGTTTCCATTGTTATAAAAATTCAATTCTGACAATAGCTCTTTCGGTATTTCCATCTCTTATTCGAGATGGATAATAAACTCTATTTTCATCGTTTGAATTTCGTTCATCCTCATGTATTTACACATACTTATATTTCATTTATTCGTTTATGTTTCATTTTGTTTGATTACTCAGAATTTATTTATTTTCCGGGCATTTTTGTGCTTATTAGGTTGAAAAACTGTTTTCACATAATATTTAACGTCGGAGGACAAATACGTACGTCGACACTAATGCACATGGTAAATAAATCGTAAAATCAACTATGCGGCAGTGTGTTGATAGTGCATATGCGAGTTTGTGTACAGCTGATACTCATTGTAATAACAGTCAACGTATGCGAATTTATTCGAATCCAAAGTTGTATAAATATCGTATAGGATACATTTTAGTTACGTTTCCAGTTTCGTAAACAGAGCAATATATAAATGTTCAACTACGTTCTAACTAATAAATAAACTCGACGTTAACTAGAATAAATTTAACTGCGAGAATAAATTCTATTTCAAATACAAATCAACTTTTTGTATCCATCGCGAAAAAATACTGATACAATTTAATTAAACAGTTTGCAGCTGAGATTTCGAAATTCAATCATGGTCTAAACTGATCACAATCTAATGAGAAACTGATAAGTGATTCTCATTTGGCTACCTACATTCAAACAAGTTTCTTATGCAGTTTCCAATCAATTCTGATCGACTTTGCTTTTGATTGAGATTCAAATCTCTCCCAAATTCCAAAACTTATCCAAAATTGAATTTCAATCCTCAAAATTTTCAATTCGCAAAAGAAAACCAATGAAAAAAAAACAGTTTAAAAAGCTTTTCCGATAACGTTTTAAAAGTCAAGATGACGTTTAAATGGCGCTTCACTGTCAGACGATTGTACAGTTAATGAATCAACATTAAAGTAATGGATTTTTTTAGTTTCAATCGTAAAAATAAAATCTGACAAAAGCACAAGCGCGTGTATCTCCCGGACGTTTAAAGTGGATAGAATTGTGTACGTCGCTCTGCATTTTACAAGGACACTAAAACTCCGCCGAGTCTGTGTGAGTGCATGCGATTCACAGCAGCTTTTGCATCGGACTCTCAAGTGGAGGATTTTCAACGGCACTTGTACACGCACTCGCAGAAGCGCTCCTGTTCCTGTCGTCCTAGTTCGGCACGTTTGGTATAACAGCTGCCCGAGGACACTATTTGACCCCGTTTCACTTTTTTTCTTCCTTCCTCCTATTTTAGCTTTCTTCGTCGTTTTGTTACTTTTAATTTTTGTACTTGTATAGAATTCTTTCGTTTTTAATTTGCACCGAACAGCGATTTGCACGAGTTTCGTCAAGTCTCGTCCGGCTCAAGTAGTGTTGATTATTCGAGGTTTTGCTCCGAATAATTAAGTTGCATTAGACGGCAAAAAGTAATGGTAAACAGAATTATGCCAAGTTAATTTACACCAAAAAAGAAACGGTTGCTGCGTCGTCACTGAAATTGAAATTTCTTCAAAGTCGGAATGTTCAAAAAGAAGTTTAAATTATGTTTCGAGGTTTGGAATAGAATTTTAAAACGTTGTTGACTCTTGAATAATTCGATATGAATTCATTTACTTTTCAAGTTTGAGTTTATGTTTTGTAATTAATAATGTTGATCCTTTCGTGGGTTGTATGATCCGTACAACATCCAAAACAATGCCCAAAACGTCTGTTTGGTTTGCTAACTAGTTCTCCGATAATTTCTAAACAATATTATCAAACCAGCTGTTTTGTTAATTAATAATTTAGTATACTTTGAGCCTATAATTGCGTCGTTAACTACACCGTTACATGCGCTACTATTTTGCCTCTCTTTATTCGCTAATAGTTTCCATCGATTACTTTCATGATTGACTTATAAATTTCAATAACTTATACTCGACATCACAAACCGTGTCACCACGTCTTTTGTCCCACAAATAATTTATTTCAATGAAACTTCAAAGTCCACCTGAAACTTCACACGAAAATTTCTATAATCTAAAACATTCTAAAACAAAAAAATTGGAAAAAAATTGTTGATTCTGCTTTTGTAAATAGATTCAAAGTTTTAATGTAATAACAATTCAAGCAAGTTGAGTTTTGAGTGAACTGAACATGTAAACGTCACAGGAATTTATCTCATCGACACTAAAGTCGGGAAACCGCATACGACGTTCAGTCAAAGAAGGAAGTTAGCAAATTTAATGAGTCACACGAGACTCAATTATATGCAAAGACTCTCTCTCTCGCGGAGTTGGAAATGTATGTAATGCGCCACGGTTGTAAACGCGCCATTGTCCCGCAACATGTACAATACGTCTATTCAAGCGACGTTAAGATGCGTCTTGGAATTATTGTATTAAGCCCTGCACCAGCCCAAGTTAAGAATAAGCTATTCCGATACATTTTCATGAGCCAGTGCAGACTTACTGCGGCTTACTCCGACTAACAAAATAGTCATTAGGTTTCGACCCCGAAAAATCAATTGAATCTACCCCGCAAAAGCAATTAGTTGGAATTTCAAGTTCGCCATTTTCGTTCAAATGAAAATAACTCGTCTTCTATAGCTTTGTGTTTAAAAGTGTCTCGAGTGGATAAAAAAGTATCAGAAAAAAGTCGAACGTCTTTGAAAAGCTGAAGAAACGAAATGGTAAATTCGAGCACTCAACTTATTCATGGATCTTCGCGTGCACTTCCGGTGGCCGGCTCTCTTTGCTTCCGTCTGTGGCTCAGTGTTCTTTTGATATTTATGCTTAGATAAATTCGCTGCTAGCTGCGTTATTTTTTGTTTCAATAGTTTCTGCTGCAGTACCTCCTCCAAATATATCCAACAATTTTCTTCTCAATTTCATTTCAAAGTATTTACAAGAAACAAAATTGTTCCAAAAATTCTGACAGCTGTAGATATTTTGATCTCTTATAAACAATTTTCTAGTTGATTTTTTTCGTCATCCAAATATTTTATTTCGTTTCTATTAACCTACTATTTGAATTCAATGAATCATCACATTTTTCGCAGATTTTTCATGTGAATATATTTCGATAAAAAAATGAAATCGAACATTGTAAGAAAAATGTATGTAAAGTTTGTTATCAGCAAACAAGTCTGGAGTAATATTTCGTAAGATGGGTGTATTTTCAACGAAGCAATTTAGTTCCCTCCGCATGATACCGTATTCACGTTCAGATTGCATCTCAAATTAGGTAGCAGTTGTCTATTATGTGTCTTCAATATGTCCCGTCTAATGCGATTCATAACGGTTTATCGCGTTTAAGTATCTTTGAAAATAGCTCGCGCAAATTTTGTCTCCACCTTATTCCGAAGTTAAATCTCAAATCGAAATATAAGGAAGAACGTGTGTCGTCACGTGAAATCGATCGGAAATCAACTACTGACTGGAATTGTGTTAAAATTTTAATCAACGAGATACATTTTTGACCCGGCAAAACAGTTTCTGAATTGAAAACTTTTGCGCGACTCATCGTCGAATTTGAATTCGGTTAGAAAACGTTGCGAACCGATGGAAATCAAAGTTTGATTTGATTTCGCATCCCCCGAGGAGTTCAAGAGAAACTGCAGAAACTGAGAAATTAATGTTCCTTATCTTGCCTTGTTCTTCCAAGGCAGTATATTTCATACTTTTTTGTGCCGAGTCGCTATCAGACAGTATGTTTCGTTTTAAATTGCCAAGGCTTGTACTTTTGCACTTGTTTCAATATTCCAGCGAGATTTTTCAGCGATAAAAATCAAAACAGGAAGTTAATTCGCAACATGCATCGACAAAGATTGGAAAACTGTCGGACACGCTTTTATTTAAAAACTTTCTCTCCTTTTCCTTTACTTTTAAAACTAACATAATCTTAAATTTTCATTCTAATCCTATCTGAATTTTCTTAGGAAAAATGTTAATTACAATGAAGAAGAAACTTTAAAGAAAACCACAAATTTTTCTATCAAATTTGAAAAAAAAACAAAAGAATAAGACTTCAAACGAATGTTTTTGAGAACAAATATTTGAACTATCTCAAACTAATTTGAGATTTTGTTTCTGTCACAGTTGTACCTGACGTCAAATGTGTCGTCCAGCGATTTCAACATGGGCTACAGTATGACCGGCACGTTGGAGCGCGGTTGCAAAAAAACGAATTCCTTCCAGATGACGCATTTTGCAGTCATCAGACGCCGAGACTACGAGAAGGCCTACGAGGATCCAAACCCTACCTAGTGCCCGTCCACGCCTGCACTGTCCGAGTGCGGGCACTACGAACATTATACGTAAAAACTTGTGCTCCCGATGAGACCAACTGGAGAAATGCATTCCTACCGACCAGCAACGCTCAGCATCTCGCAAGATATGACGTTTTCCAATTTGTAGAAAACCAAAATTTCATCCTCATTTTGTGATCAAGTTTTATATCGTCATCCATTTTATAACAGCAATTTTTTAACAACTTCTCCCTACTCGAGTGGCTGGAAATGAAAACCAAGTTTACAAATTTATTGGAATTTTTTTGAAAGATTGCAAAAAGTGAGTAAATTAGAAGTTTTTTCATGTAAGCCCAGAAGGAGCATTGAAATTAACTCGATGAATTTGTTCGGACCTATGAATCGCGTCTTTTTTTATCGCCCCGACTTGGAAATTAATAATTCACCAAGTTCAAACGAGTTCACGTCGAATTTTAGTTACCAAAGAAAGTTTGCCAGCGACTTGGGCGGGCAGCAAGAAAATTTATCGTCGCGACAAAGCTTGCATTTTCCTTTCGACGACCAAAGAAGAAAAAAACGGGTTCCAGTCTCGCAAGGGACCCGATTGTCCGCGACTCCAAAGTGTCCAATAGCTGTTAATCTAGGTCAAATTAATTAGCCCGTACTTGCAAAAAGGATATTCGATTTGTGAACAAAAAAACGAAACTTTGTGCTCGCGAGCTTTGGTTGAACACTTTGTACTGCGTCTTTGATACGAGCATTTTTGATGCGACTTTTATTATCGGTTGGGAAAACATGACGAGAACTCGTTTTCAATAGGCGGTAAGAACGCGAATAACACTTGAACTTTGCCGGCGTTCGGGCATCGTTTATGGATGACTGCGACGTGAATAACTCGCGCTCGTAATCGAGGATACTTTCAAGTTTCGTTCGATCGCTCGATCTAAGCGTTGGTGCACGAAAAAAAGAAACGACGACGACAATACTTGCGACGTGTTTATATGTCTCGGTGGTAGGACATTTGTTTGCGATCTCGAGCTGTTATCAAATTTATTTCCCTGAGTTTGAGCTACAAATTTTGTTCTATCAGATGTTTAACTTTTGTTATCGCTATCATTCCAAATTTTCGGTTGATTTTGTTATGAATTCTATTTATAAGAGCCGAGCAACTGAAGAGAAGACTTTGTTTACTTGTCATGTACATACGCGAGATTTTTGTATACTTCTTTATTTAAATAAGGAAAAACATAAAAAGGAGAAAGAAGTGGAGAGCGAATCGTATATGAGATACCTTTAAAAATTCTTTTGTTGTTGCCGTAGGATAAGAGCTCGAACCTGTACGTTGTAAATAGGGACTTAGCTTTGCTCAAAGTGTGTTTCATTCAAATTACGAAAGTAAGGGATTTACAGCTCAGTCTCGAATACAATGGATGCAAATGGAAGCACGAATTATATGACTCAGCCCGACGTACAATCTGCCCGTGTAAAATTTTATATATGGTAAACAAATCCACCGTTCAATGGGATGCCATAAAGTGCAACCCCGCAGGATGCAATCATCGCGAAACATAAAAATCGACTCTCAAGAAACGTTCTCGTAGACGTTCAAAATCATCTACCGAAATCGTTTCCCATCTACCGTATATAAACTTTTTATCAGGGTCAATTTCGTTTAAACTGTTTTTTGTTTGTTTTCGATGTGATAATAACGCTGATTATAAGTAAGTACTTGTATAAAACAGTTACCAGAGAAGCAGTATTCATTTTTGATAAGGTCGCGAGATGAGTGAACGTTTAGACTAAACCGTAAAATTAATGAATGAATATAAAGAAGACTATATGATCATTTGCATAAACAGAGTGCAGAGAGCGATGTTTAAGATCACTAATTTTGTACCGTTGAGAGAAGTGGCAGGATAACAATTAAGAGAATTCCTCGGAGCGTACTCTGACGTCCTACTTGTTTGTAATATATTGGATATAATATATAATTAAAATATACAGAAGCGCGAGAGAGAAGTCCTTCGTTAATGTTGAGATAAGAGAAAATTTATGGACGTAAAGTGTGCAGTCGCGTCAAGCTATCGAGAATTGCAATCCGCGGCTCTTTCTGTCGCGTTGAAAAAAGATCATTCTTTTTTCGACGCCTCGGAGAACGTTACAGGGTTTTTCAAGTCAGAATCGCGAGAATTCGACGGGGCATGGTATATTTCGAGAATCTAGTCGGATAGTTGTAAGTGAATTCAGTGTCTAGATCAGCTCTTCGCGTAAATGCGAAAAAAACCGTTTGCTTCGTCCTAGTCGAACCTAGTCTTAGATTAGTAAACCGACCCACTCGACCAGGTCGGGATTTCGATGGTGTAGTTGTAATGTGCATGTTTTTTTTTTTTCATCGTAGGTGTTTTTTCTCTGCATGTTCTAGATGCTTGCTTTGTACAAACAAAACGTCAAAAGACATTGAACGAACAACAAAACGAATTGCACAAATTGAAAGAAGCGAAATTGATAAAAAGAATTGCACTCGTGATTAGTGGAAGATTAAATTGATGGAAGACGTGTAACGTTGGATCTCATCAGTTTGGCATTTTAGACTTGGTTATGATTGATTAGGGTAGAAGAATAGTGGAAGTATTTGTAGGGTTGACGATTTTGTATTGGTCGTTTTGAGGGCGATGAATTTATGTTATTGGTGACCCGTTTCGTGACTCGACAACACGAATGCGAGCGCAAAGATACGTGATGTCTCGAATGCTAAGAGTTATAGCCATCCTAGCAAATACGACCATTATTTTATCCCCCTCTTATCAAAAACGATACGAAACAATTCCGAGTCATTACAATAAACTCAAACCAACAATTTTCTTATTCAACAAAACGAAAAACAAAATGGAAACAAGAAAATATTAATCCGAACCTTTTTTTTCCAATTCATTAAACTCGAACTCTTACGGAAATTCATACGCATTGACAGCGCACGAAATTGCAAGTAAAATGTGTGGATTTTCGAAGGGGATTCGCGCGATTGAATGGAAACAAAGCGGCTCTTATCTTAGCAGTTTGAAATGCCGGTTGTATTGATTGGCATGGGCGTGCAAATAAAATCATTCACTAGTTAAACAACGAGGGGTAGATGAAACTGCAATTCTTTTTTTGCGCGAGTCAACGAAACACTGAGATAATAATTGTCATTCGACATTTCCCGAGAAGGTGAACGATAACAAATGGAAGACAAAAAAGTAACAAGAGTTGGTGTAAAAAACAAAGTTACAAAAAAAAACAGTCTTTTGAAATCACAGCAATTAAATAGACACCTGGGGTGTACATACTGATAGTCGTAAATTTTAATGAATTAGAGTAACGACACGACGAGCGAAATGATATGATTTGCAGACTCGCCTGCACGCTTACAAATGACGGCAGATGTCAATCGATCCGTGGGCGTATAAACGGTTGCATCCTCGCTTCCGATATAACTACTTTACATGCGTGTGTAATATTGATGAAAACGCACCGAGAGCAAATCTCGTGTTGCGCCAACGACGATTCGTGTTGACAGCCATTCGAAAAAAAAAACGCGCGAATAAAAAAGGTTTTGTTATTCCGAGATATCGACACTGCATATTTTTGTTCCGGGACAACTATATTTTTGTGGGTATTCTATTTTCGATGTCTCGTTTTCGGTGACACAATTTCCATCCTTTCTTTTTTGCATTTTATATGCGCAAAAAGGCAGTTTTTTGTGATTGCTCAAGTGTCAATGAACGTTTGTTTTCGAAAACTCGTGAATCAATGATGAATTAGTTGTTGGTAGTTTGCAAAGCGTAGGACGAAACTCGGAGCAGGACGCGTTAATGATTAACGTGTCGCATGTCTCATTTCACGTTAGCATTAAACTATACTTTGTGCCCGAAATTCTGGGGGCCGCAGAATTCATTCGCCGCTAACAATTCCGGTTGAATTGTAATGTATAATTGAACAACGCGAGCAAATGATAGAACCTCATTGAATTGATAGTAAAATTAGATTAAGCTTGCTCTAATAAATAACAGTGGAGAGCCCGGATCCAAAAGCAAAACCCACTTACCAGTAAATAAGCCTGCAGTCATTATTCAACTACGATCCGTTGCGTTGAATTTGTCGCGCGATATATGAAACTCGAAATTCGTTCACTTTTTTATTTTGGCAGGCTTTTAAAACCGGAGAGCCTCATCGAGATAACTCGTTCAAACTGCCATTCCAAACTGATTACCGTTCCAGTTTCGGCTCGTCGACTCGTCTAGAATGAGATCTAGCCTTAATGAGATTATTAGTCAAGAAGAGAAAAAAAAACGAATCGCGTCCTAATATGACTTTTTGAAGTAGCCTAGCTTACTAGGATGGTTTAAGTCAAGTACGTCCGATATCACGGTCCCTCCTAACTACTTAGCAGTAGTCTAGACCCACTGATGCACGCTTTCTTCGAGTCTCAACGTCACTATCTTCGTCAGCTGCACGCCGGGTCTCTAGTCTTTTGTCCAAAATCGTCCCACTCCTCCTTCCAGGATTTCATCCTCGTTAAAAACTCGATTCGCGCCAGAAAAATAATTATTCACACTGGATTTCATCTGGACCGATCGCTTTAAGTCGTTTCATACGGTTAATGAACTTTGAGTGGCGCCCTCTAGGAACGTTTATTGTTTTAGCGGAACATTCCAAAGGGGCGGATTTGAATCCGAATGCCATGTTTTGGCTAAACACCAAATTGCGTCTGAAAAGCTCACGAATTACGACGGTTGAGTTTGAAGGGTCGCGCTTCGTGCGCGCCGACTCATTTTTTGTTGAATTTGTTGTAGACTTTTGAGGAGTGTGACGATTTTATCCTTGATGTTCATAGATTGATAGCGTAGATAAAGTAGTGCGGTAGATTCGGAAAAATGTTTGTTTCTCATTATTTGTGTTTATTGATCGTAGCCAACTGTCGAGCGAGCGTTCGGAATTTCATTCGGAAACACAATTCGCTGAGTGATATGAGTCCGTCATTGATTATTCGTTGCTTCAAATGAATCAGAAATTGTATTTTTTTCTACCGAGCAGCGGCTTGTCAATGCGGCCTCGAAACGAACTTCTGCTCGACCGTTCGGTATCGACACTATTTTTTTTTTCTTTTTGTCAATAAAACCACTTTTTGTTCCACTTGAAAATAAGTTTACGCGACCTACTTTGAAAATTTCATTGACTTCAAAAAAGTTTCAAACTGAATCCCAAAATCATCCCAAATTTGATTTCCCAATGAGAAATTCGTCAGATTTGGTTTTTTGATACGCAAAAAAGTTTGAAAAAAAAACGAAAATGCTTTTCAATCAGATCGTTGCTACTGTGGCAAATGTTTTGATAGGGTCAATATCGTAGTTTTGAGAATCGTAAAAGAAAATTAAAAGTAGAGAGTGAATTATCCTTCTGATTAAAACTGACATTTATAATTACAATGGTCTTAAAAAATACGAACCACAAAATTCGTATTCAAAGCGATGGCTGTGATCTACATTAACTATAAAAGCGGTTCATATTGTAATCGACAGTATGCGTAGCTGATAGAAATACTCGGTACGTTGAATCGGCACAAATCTGACACAAAAAGAGGTCTATAAGATAAACATAAATGTATGATACATATTTTGGATGACTGTTGTTCTCGTGCTTTCGTTTGCGCTCGATCGTATTCGTTTCTATTTCCATCCCTCTCTTTCAACATTTACCGATACAAATTCTTTCACATTCTTTGCAACCTAGGCATAAGCTATATCTGCGCAAAGATCGATGGATTATTCGAAACTGTAATAAACAATAATGAAAATAAAAGAATCAAAGCTGTAAATAGGATGTAATTACGAGGTACGTCGTGCTGTGGACAAAAAAATTGCGATACCAATTTGTGTTTGGTGAGAATATAAATTCCTGTTACGCCAACTATGTTATCCGCAAGCGTGACGTTCGATAACTTTTTGTTTTCTCGTACACGATAATCAAACGGTTTTTGTAGGAAATTTCGATATTTTTTTATGAGCATAGAAAACGTTTGTATTTGAAAAATCGATGTATATGTAAGCGACGAAATTCCAGACGCACTGTATATTATTAACATTCAACAAACAAGAAAGCACTGAGTAATTAAAGAAAAGAAAAAGTTAATCTTTTTTTTTAATCTGTTGATTCGTTTAGTTGCATTTTTCATTGATAGCAAGAAACCAAAACTTCGAGCGTCGAACAAAAATTCGAAATCCGACCATTTGCAAAACTCGATTGCGCCGAAAAAAAAGGAGGGGAGGAAGATAATCGTGCGAAATCAAGCATCGAGGCGGACGGCTGATCCGACGAAGAAAAGATCCAGCGTCTCGGACGATCGGAGTCAGAAAAGCGCGAAAGGATGTGCGATCGCAAGAACGGAAAATATGAATTGCGCCGCATCAGAGCATTGTGCGAGATTGTGCAACGAACAAGACGAGAGATACATCGATGTATTTTCACTACCGGTCCTTTCTACAGTCAATTCATTTTGTATTCTATATCTAATCTGTATACATATATATCAACATATATGTATCTCTTGCTGCATAATTTATGCCAAATAAATGTTACATTTACGCAAACCAATCGCCTATACATCGATCAATCCTTAACCCGCATAATCATATTGTATTATAATTCTCTATTTTAAAGGTAAGTACGAATTTACATCATCAATAATTATTATTCGATCAATACAGCTTCATACTGATAAACAATGTATTATCATGAATTTCAAAAGTTGTTTGCTTTAATTCCGAAGAAAAATTAATAAGGTAGGTTTTAGTTAGTTCATTGTTTGGAATTATGAGAAAAATAATTGACAGATAAAATATAAATCAAAAAGTAAGCCTGTAATACCGCTTTTAAAAAGAAGAATACTGCGAATCGCGACACTTAATTAGAAAACTCGTTCATAAACATTCCTTTTCACATTTTAGTTCGCTCAACTGCTCGTTTTTTTCTCTCCTCCAGTTATTTTAATACTCTCGTTTTACGATTGCAACAAAAAAAGCGCCGCTGCGTTTTGTTACTTTGGATACTATATCTCGTTTTTTTTATCTATATCTGCGACTACAACGATGCTGAGAGTAAGTTATGGCCCCATCTTTTGCGCTCGCTCGTCATTAATCATTTTTATTATAACCAACAATTTTTCCACATTTTCTAATAACCAAAAGCCATTTATCAGCAAGTTGCTTCGAATTTCAAAGACCAAAACTGTTTTCAACAAAAATGTTAATTTCACAATCAACCTAATTACAAATAATTAATCATAATCGTTGTTTTAACAAGATCTCTCTTGAGCTGGTTGCGTGCAAGTTTGTTCGATCAATTTGTAACCGACGGAGACATCGAACTTTGATACAGAAAACACGCCACATAATTAGGCCCGCAGCTCTTGGAGAGCTCTCGTCGCGACTGCCTTGTCTTTGGTGCGTCGCACTTGTGCAGAACAAACGACCAAGTTTTAACGCGACGACATCCATGTATATCCTCATCAGCGATGCTTGTAGGAACTCGGCTGATTGTCGAAAGTTACGAAGGCGCTGTATCCAAGCCAAGTCTGTCGCACCCTCCGAGCGGAATTCGCTTAACACCTCGCCAAGCCTCGCTCTCACGTCATCTCGCGCGAAAAGTTGCTTGCGAAATTCAAGACGAGATCTCAAAAGCTTACTCGTGCGTGCGCTAAGAATCACACTCATCATTTTTTTCTTCGCAAATTCCATCAGAATGAAACTTTCGAAATCCACTTTAAAACTGGTTTTCAATTTGTAAACAAAATAAAACTGAAGTTTAACTTTTAAATCAGTGTTTGCATTGATTAATGAAGAAACTTAATTATTTTTTTGATGGACAATGATTGGTCTGTTTGGAATTGTTTGTTCAATATGTTGGCATCAACCCTCAATATCCAAAGGCTATATTCCCTCAATTCATGAACTGGAAACTCCATAACCATAATGCGATATTAAAATCCAACATACCGTTGATATCAAAATTGCAGTCACTTGATATTGCAAACTGTTAGGAAACTCATCAGTCCAAACAAAAATCGCGTCCAAATGTTGGCCGTACGCAAACCAGAGGTAGAGCGAGCAGAAAATTAATGCTGAAAAATGGCGCGCGATTCGATAAAACGGCAAGAACTGGAATTCGATTACAGAGAGCGTAATCAAAATCGGCGGAAGAATGATTGTATGGCGAGTGTTTTTGTTGGAGTAAAAAATGATTTGTCGAATCTGTCAAAGTGCTTTTCAAATACACTGAATAGAGCATTATTTTTTCGTTCGTTGAATGCGAATAAATCATGGACGTTACGTAAGTTGGGATAAAAATTGCGATCGAAAAATGTGTATCGTCTGGGGACAATAGCAGAGAGGATGAGAAAAAGGACTTCATTTAGTGCCAGTGACTGCGAACAATAATTGCTTCTGACGTTCGGCTTCCGCATGAACGGACTGAAATAATATGCTTTCCTATCTCTGTTTTTACGCTGCGATACACAAGAAACTGTTCGCGACTAGTTCGGACGACGATGTCGCGTCGCTAAGTTGCGCACGATGGTTGTACCTGAACTGCCCGAGTTGTAACGTTTCCGAATCGCCCATCGAGGGATTGACAAAAGTGAGTGACTTATTTGGAAACGTACTTTTTAATATGATGACATGTTTTCCGATATGATTTGTGTTTACGAACTAATTTTATATTGGGGGAGGGGGAATTGGAAATATTCTCAAAAATCCAACAGTTTTAGTTTGTTTTTTAAAAATTGAACAAATTATCGAAGTTTTTTAAATTTTGACTAGACTATTAGGTGAAAAATACAAATAAAAAATTATGACTGTTAAGTTTTCTTCAACTGTTTTGTGTGACGTAATAAAAATAATGACTTATTATATAAGCGACAATTTGAGAATGAGCAGAAGTGTGAATTGTCATACAAATGTACTAATCAATGTCTGACAAAATAAAAAATACAAAAACAGATCTATAAATAATGAAACAGTACAGATTTTATGATTTACAAGATTTTTATTTACAAAATCTCAATCTATCGTCTATTCCGATGTCGAACTGAAGAGAAACAAGAAAAGACGCAATGTTTTTGAATGAATGTTTTTGAATTAAACCGCTTTTTTAATGTGAAATGACTATGAATTGTTCAAGCTCACATCAGTCAAGTTAAACAAAACAGCAGAAAATCCCGGAGAAATTTCGAATTGATTATTCATGCAAGCTTCCACGTGGTAAAATTTCATTTTTGTTTTGTAATATCTCATGCTGAATTTTTAGTAGTACTCTCGGTAGTATGACACGTGTTCCGCCCGGTCTTCTCCCTATACGAAAGTAATTACAGTGTCAGCCGAATTAAACACAGTTTTTATGAAGAAAAGACAAAAAAGCAAAGAAAGAACTAAAAAACATATTAAACACTAAAAAACATCGTGAATTCCAAAATATATTTACCAAACTAACGATGTAAAAGAGAGAAAAAGTAGTAAATTTAGTTGAACAAGTTTAAGTTTGTTGCGGTAAAAGCATTTCTTACTTGGGCAGAATACTTTACGCACCGAAAAACTTTTCGCAGTTCGAGCCTTCTTTTAAGCAGGTCATAATCATAATTACCATTATTGATGCATACAAACTACATTTTTCATCGCACTTCTTTAGTTCCCACCTCAAAAAAGTTGGCTAAAAACCAAAACATCCAAAAATCATAACAACAATGTAAACAGTAACCTCTGACAAGTGGGCTATGTTCCAAAACGCCTCATTTTTATTTAAACATTCTCATTTAACCCGCGAAATAAAATAATCATGATATAATGAACGTGATACACTCCAACACAGTTCGCAGAACAAGAACCCTTTTCAATTTGCATAAAACACGCGTCTAAATAGTCGTTACAATTTCCGCAGCAAGATTTAATTATAAATCTATTTCAGTGCGGAAAAAAACGTATTCAGACTAAACCGCGTGATTTTTGGTTTGCGATGAATATAATGCCGGATTAAAGTTCACCGAGGGTTGGCAATTTAAAAAGCCGGAAAAAGGATTTCAGGGCGCATCGAGTGGAGTAATTGAACTGTCCAAAGGAGAGATGGAAGTTGGCCGCGATAAGGCTCGGTAACTGAGGTATTACGAAATTGCTCACCATATTGCGCGATACGTATATCGCTGATGAGAAAACGTAGCGTATAAAAAAAAAGGTAATGCGAAAAGACAGAAGCAGGACAAACTGCGCGGACAAATTGGCCGAGCGAGAGAGAGGGCCAAACGAGGGTAATGAAAGCACCGCCATCTGTTACCGCAGATTATGGTTTGCGCATTTTTTCGGCGCCTCACGTACGCAGAAATTTGCAATCGGTCGCTCTCGTTCCCCCTTTTGCCTTTGATATACGATTCGAAACACAAGAATTAGATTTTATATGAAATATCGAAACCACAAAGCCTGATAAGAATCCTCATTTGTAACTAAATTTATTCCCACTTCTCCCCGATTTTCCACCGAGTAAAACATTTGCAGAAAAATTCCATTTTACAAGACTTGATGAAAAAAAAGTCTTTTTTGCCAACTTTTGCAACTGCGAGAAAAAAATAGTTGGTTTGAAATGTTTCTTTTCAGGGCATTCAACTAGAGTGGTCTTTGAAAAATGTTAAAACTTTTTAAATCTGCAATGAAAACTGTGCTGGTGGTTTTTTTTCGTCAATTTAACTTTGCGAATTAAAGTCGAATGCACGTAGGATATACATTGGAAACAGTTTTTGATTTGCGGTGGCGGCTTTAAATTATTGAACGCAAGTACAATTTTACTTAATAACGACGTCGGCTCTGGTATTCTCACCGGGCGCTTGCATTGTAGAAGACACTAGCTGCACACAAGGGTGGACTAAAGTTTAATGAATATTAATTTCGCAGTATATAGTACGGTGTACTTAACAAAAGCCGAGCGAAACAATTTAGATATAATTATAGGGTGTCACACAATTATCGAGGGCCCCACGACTATGTAATTAACGCGTGAGTCGATGTTCGCGCGGATCCAGCACAGACAAAATCGCGCATACGAATATCACTTTGTATGCAACCGTCATCTTGCCTGTATTGTACCTCGGGATAATTCAATTTCAATAGCGACTAATTTAATTGTCTCGAGATAATATCGCTCGCCCAACTTGAATCCCAAACGACGTTATTAACTTTTGGACAAAAAAGTCTAACGATCAAAACTACAAGCTGTCTTTGTTATGATCTATTTTTATACTCAAGACTTTTTGTCTGTTGATGTAAGAACAAACTCCAGGAATAAGTTCCTGATACATATCGAAGGATGAAAAAAATGAATTAGGTTTCTCAGAAACATCTGTATACGTTCGTTCTAACGGACGTTCAATTTTGCACCGCTGGGAATCGAACTTTGAACAAGCCGTATCCTGAAATTGAATTCTTCACTTGTTAAAGAAAAAAAAGTCCTTCAAAACGGTTGCTTCCGAGAAGGAGAGACCGTCAAAGATCAAAAAACTAACTTTTTCACTCTATTTTCAATTTTCCAAATATCGATGAGAGATACAAGAAATTTCATTTTTATGTCAATTTGAAAATCTCGGTTTTTACACGTTCTTTGTTTCGTTTTATGTCAATCGAAAAAAAAAAGTTTTTTTTCATCCTTCCTGTTTCATTTTCGCGATGAATCTGTCGTTTCGAGTGGGTTGATTTTGGAAAAAAACGTCCCCCGTAGGCAATAACGCAGAGCGGAAAAATTGGCGCTCGAGTTTTAGAAAAACATTCGCGCGAGCCGTAAATAATAAAACTCGACGGAATATTTCAAAACACGTTACATGAACGTTCCGATGCCGAAGCGCTTTTCTTATTCTTGCACATAGTTTATAGTACGAGCGTAAAAGGCAGTAAAATTTCGAACGCCGTATAAACAATAAATTTCCGTGACATTTTACATTCATATTTCGTTTACTAAATTTCACGAACAAAAACTAGTTCAAAGGCTCTACAAAAAAGAAATCGCGCACAATATTTCACAGCGATTTCTGCATTCTTATATTTTGTTTTTCCTAATTTCAAAAAATCGCCACTTTGTTTATTTACACAAACTGGCAAAACAAATCGGAACTAAAAGAAGTTGAAAAAAGTAAATAAATTGATCTGAAATGATACGGTCCATTGAACACGTTAAAATAGTTAAAAGTTACTTTTGACACCTGTATCCGAATACATCACGGTATGACTGACTGATATAAAACGTGCGTCAAAGCGCAGAGACCCATTGAGTAACGAAATTGAAACAGAATGAAAAAAATGACTGCCGTGAGATCGATGCTCTTTGAAAGAGGCACGGTTAAGAGGAGCTCCGAATGCGGTTCGGCGCCTCAAATAGAGCATAAAAGGTGGATGATGAAAGACCGGAAGGAGCAACTACACGAGAAGCCAAAAAGAATCTTAACGCTTGATTTACTGTGAATGCATTTCGATATCGATTTATTAATTAAATGCACTTTTGAGTACCATGAAAGCAATCAGAACTTGAAATAGTGATAACTAATTGAAAATTCATTGCACAAAGCCGGGCAAAAAAACCGTAATAATACAAAAAAAATTGAACGTCAACAAACAAGATTGAATTATTGATTGAAGAAACATTTTAAGAAAGTCATAAAAAATGCATATCAACGAAATTTAATTAGTTTCCGCCATTGAAACTAGATTGAATTATTGTCATAAAAAAGATTTCAAGAGAGTCATAAAAATGCATATCAACGACATTCAATTAGTTTCCACCATTGCGCAAAAAATATTAAGTGAAATATTCAGCTGACGTTTCGTGTGGCATTTAAACTTTTTTTCTTTATTTGATGAAAGTAATCGTTGGTATGCAAAAAACGTGCTTCTTCGAATTAACGCGAAACGTCACGCAGGTATTGAATAACAGAAGAGCCGAGGTATTAATACAGGCTGTCGCGCGACCTCTGGACTAACCAATCGAAACCTTTTCTGCCTTATCAAACTCATAAATTTTATTCTTTCAAGGCTGACTTGAATGAGAAAAGTGAGATTACATTCCTAGTCCTTTCTTTCTGGAATTTTATCAGTTCAATGAGTTGAACTCAATCAATTGCTTATTTTGTTTCGTAATTGCAGTGGACGAAGATCTGTTAAACGAACAAAAACGACCAAAACTGATTATTGTACCAAAAACGAAAAATTCTGACGAGAACAAAAAGTCAACACAACTTTGGACTCAAAATATTGATGGACTTCTTGAAGAAACAGGTAAGATTTGTTTGCAAATCAAACTGTTCTATTTTCACATTCATTCTAGCTTTAACAAAATCAGACGACTTATTCAAAAACTAAAAAACAGTAATAAAAAAAGTCAATATTTTTAACTTGTTCATTGATGGGATTCCAAAATATTGACATTCATCTATCGATTAGTTTGTTATTTTTAACTGGGAACAAAATCAGATTTCCTATAAATTATTCAAACCTATTAAAAAAAAGGAACGAAAAATAAATCCAGAACATTTTCATCCCGGGAGCAATCAGCGACGCATGTCAACATCAATCCGTCGATCATGGCAGGGTGTATTCTTTGGTTTCGACGCAACATATAAAAATGTAAATGACGGCCGTGTGTTTGGCATTTCTCTACCGTTTTGGCCGACGTGATCTGACATTTAATGCGCCTTTCCTTTACCGGAGTATCTATCGAAACATTCTTCATGCATTAACGATAAGCGAGCAGCACCGGAGCAAGTCAAAGTCCTCGTATCCTCGAACGGGCTACTTTGAATATCGACATCTAATGGGAGCGTCGCGGCGCCACACAGTGTTTATTCAAATCAGCCTATCCACCTACCTCGACTCAACCGAAGACACGTCGTCATCCAATCGGTGGCTTTTTCTTCGGTCCCTTTTTTTTTCATCCAACATATCTCCGGAAAAACGAATATTGCCACTTGTACCTTTGAAGATTCTCGAAACTTGCCAACCTGAACAAATAAAAAAAGTCACAATTCAATAACAAAATTCTTCGTAGTTTTAAGAGACGTTTAAGGTGAAACTTTGATTCGTTGCTGTTAGATTGGAGTCCATGACAAAGTTTAATATAGATTTTTCGATTATTCAGATAAGTTGACGAATTTATTTAGTTACTAGTTTGACGTTTATCGAGTATTGAGTTGCATGACCTACATTCCGATACATCTACGGCAGAGGCAACAACAAAAAGTGGGAGAATTGTGTTGCAATAAAGTTTCGGATGGAATTGAATAACTTCCAACAACTGTCAAATGCTTTTTTATTAGAAAAAAAAAGTTATTCGATGATGACTGCATTCGCTCTATCGCGAAAAATCTCGTTTTGTTTTTCACGAACGAAACTTTAAATAAAAAGCGACCTGTAAAAAATTTGATAAAATGAATGAATGTGTTTTGTTGAATTTGATCCGGTGTGATTTGAGTTGAAATTAAGCTGGAAACAAAGCAATCAACCCGCATAAAAATCAGTCAGTTGCTTATTTCATCTCTGTTCTGTCTGTGATATTGTCTGTGATTCGTCAACGTGGAGATGTGTAAGGCAAAATACGCGGCACAGCCCGGGCAATTAGTGCTCGCGTACGCCAACTTCGCAAACGGAACTCGGGCCCGGGCTTTTCTGTCTGAAGAGAGCTGAACTCAGCGAGCTGTTCTCGAATCGACAAATATTTCATGGACGGTTGCATGAATTTCTACTAGCATTACGTGTCGATGCTCGCGGATACACGCATGGCCAGCATTGTGTATACGTCGAGGGTCAGCACGTTTTTGCTCGCCAGTGTCAGTCGCACCACATTTTCACCAATTTGTCAATCGCAAAATGTTCGCAACTCCCTCCGAACACGTATTTTATTCGAAATCCAGATTTTCTTCCAACTTATAATGCAAACTTTCAAAATTCAAAGTTTGTAAATTTGCTACAAATCCACGTTTAAACTCTCACTAGCTAACAACTTTAGTCAAAGATTTTTTCCGAACATCAAAGTTGTTTAAAAATGAATGAAATTTGAAATTCCGTAGATTTAAATTGAACGTTCAAGTTGGATCAATTTTAAATTGTAAGGTGGAGCATAAAATCAAAATGTAGTTGGATCTCGATGTTGTAAGGTTTTATCGCCCATTTCCTAAACAACAATTCAGTGGCCGGGGTCGGCGTTAAATCAAAGACGAAGTTTGTACTGGAACGTGGCGCGCTTCTTGGCACGCCATCAAGTGGGTTTTAAACTTACATCGGGGAAATTTGTCGTCATTAAAAATATGTTGCCAGGAACGCGGACAGGAATTAGGTTATGGGATTAGTTGTTTAATTTATCGGAACACCCGCTGTACAGCAAGCTCCAGCGGCACAAAAAAAGGTTACAATTAAGGGGATGAGGATGCGAGAGCAAATATTGCATTTCCTTTTGATACTCCAAAGTCCGGCGTGATAAAATATAAAATTCAAAATAATAAAACAAACGGAATAGAATTAAAAGTTTCGCTTTACCGCGGCAAAGTTGAAATAAAATTGTGGAATTCCTGATAACACAAAAGCTTTCAAACATTCGTCCCGAATCAAAGGCGCATGAAAATGAGCCCCTTTTATGCTTGGATCCTGTTTGTAGAATTACATTACGCATTACCTAATTGCATTTTTCAGCCGATGAATACCAATTTTCTCAACCAAGTTTAATTACTCCAAAACTCGGTCAAACTTTTTCATAAAACGTTCGAGCATTAAAAAATCCAATTTTTCAAAGTTTTCACAAAAAAAAAGAAGGAGTTGGAGTTTGCATCTGACAAGGGTCCTGCGACGTATGGTACGAATCTATTTTTCGTCCTTAAAACCATTTGCGTAAAAAGGAAATAAAGGAGAAAAGAACGTCGCATGAGTTAACAAGTCCTGGAGTCTTTTTCAGGTGGCCAAATAGCGCCTGCAGACTGCAACGCTCGGTGCGAACAAGAACAATAGGAACGGTTATCGTTGGGAGGAATATAAGTATTCCCCGGTGTTTCCTATTTTCGCGCAGTCCTTTGCTTCCGTTTCTTTTTCCTTATCTTTCTTGTTGCCGAGTCCTCTGGACTGAAGAATGGATGTCATATGGAACTCGCGGGACCGGCGCGTGTTTCCCGCGAGCATTTTGTACGAGTCCGCAAAAGCGTGCTGTTTACTTTGCCCAGACAGAAGGAGCGCCCGAGTGGCGGAGAATTAAAAGAGTCGGAGCTGAAGTGCGAGACGAAAATAAGAAAGAATTTTTATGAAACAAAAAGACGAGAGGCAAAGCGGAAACTCGACAGCTGCGCTGAAAGAAAATGTTCATATCATAATATATTCACGCTAAGAATTACCTGCGAACTAGTGCCTCCACATTTTCGAGCGAAATTGCAGACAACCAAATAACGTCACGTTAGAGTTAATGGCGAGGTTAATTAATTTCAAAGACGTTGCGAAAATAACGCCTTTCGCACATTGGCAAATGTTATAATTTCATCTGCACAAGTACGTTTACTTAACTAGAAAAAAAATGCACGGAACATTTTCAAATTGCACTTTTTTCAAATGGAGCTTCATTTTTTGCAATTTCGAGGAAAGGATGAAGGAACGCTTTAGTGAGAAATAGAAAAATTCGTCTTCATATATGAAACTCGATTCTTTGTTAGCATCAAGTTTTACGAGCACATTTTTTAATATTTCGCCTTGTGACAAAACATGAGAAGCTGCAAGTCATACATTTTCAGAAACTTGGTATCTTGGATAGACCTAATTTGAACGCTCGAAGACCTGGCTGCAATTAAGCTCGACTCGCTGGCAAAAACGACCGGATAATTTAATCCTGCAACTTATCTTTAATGGAGCGAATTCAAAAATTCCCCTTCTCGTTTGTGTCTAGAACATTCGTCAGGAGAAACATTTTCAGATGCCTTCACTTTTTAGAGGACGCGAAAAGGGAACAAAAAAGAGGTTCAAGACGTTGCACGATTGTCCTCTCTCGCAAAAGCTTTTATTCACTTCTTAGCGGTTCAGCGGAAATCGCTCTATGTCGTCTGCCTAGAGACGAGGGAAAAAAGCAAATCTGGCCCCGGGACGCTTTTCGCTTTGTTTCTTCGAGCGTGCTGGAAACGTTAATTAAATACTTCGTTAACGGGAAACAGACAGTCAATGACTATGGTCTTGTGTACTTTCGTGTGCTTTGTCAAATGGCATAACTGAACAAATGTCAACACTGTTGAGCGCACGTTGAACAAAAGGTTGACTATTTTTCCTAGTACTAGAAAACAAAGTGTTTGAATAATTTGTTGATGAACTGTTTGATTATTTATATTCTCTCTCTAATTCATTGAAGGGTACATTTTTTACCAGACGATATCATCAATTTGAAATCACAATATTCCCAGCAGTATGTTGCGTATATTTTTATAAACCGGGGGAATCTACTGGAGCGTCTGAGGCCATCGTCACGGCCATCTGTAAAACTGAGCACTTACTTAAGCTGTGCACACACTGGCACACGCAGAGGGTCGCTCGTTCGACCGCACCGCGCCTGTAAATATCTCTCTATATTTTGCACGGCTACTGTCCGTCTGCATTTTTTCATCTATATTTTAGCACGATGGCTTGCTTACAAAGTCTTCAGGCGCCCTCGTCCAACATACGCAAACCGAGCACGTACTTCTAAGCAACGAGCACAACTACCAAATCGGTTATCACCTCTTTCTCCTTTCTCGTAATTAACCCTCTTCAAAATGTCAGATCTTTTTATAAAAAAAACAATAATAATAACCAAAAAACCTTTTAAAATTTCGTTTATGTTTTTTTCTCTTTCAATTTTTTTGTTATTTTTGTTACATTGTTGTTTTTGTTATCAGTAAAATAAAAATTTCAAGATGTCTTTCATCTTGGCTGTTTTTTCTCTAAAATTTTAAGGCTGAAAGGAAACACAAGAACCGAAGTAAAAAGCTTAGTTGGAGTGAACAAAAAGAACCCATCAGCACGTCGTAATTATCTTCACCTTGTTAATAACGTCGCGATTTCGAGATAGGAATCTCAGGGCCGATACGCGGAGCATAATAATTCTTCGCCGAGCATTGTTATCAGCTCTCGGGGTTTGGCCGACCCGGATGACCGTTTTCAACACTTTGCGAAACAATTATCGTAATTCTCTTTATCTCAACTTTGTCGAACGTTTTTGGCTGAAACTTTGCGGCTTTCAGCTCGTCCGAGAGGACATTCCTGGTGCCTCGTTCCCACAGGAATGACGTTCACACCGTCGCCCAACTACCCCCCGGCTAATGTTCTCTAAGAGAGAGAAATCGCCACCCTCGAGGGCGTCCTGGCGCAGATATTTTATGCCACCTTTGTCGCCAACTTTTCTCTACGGTATTGTCCTACCTGATTCTTACATCGACAACTAAAATCCGTTTTTTTTTCAATCCTCTAAATCAGACAAATATTCTAAAAATTTGTAACTAAGAATAAAAATTAAGAAATTTGTCTTTTAGGAAAGTGAGTTTTTTCTGTTTCTATTATATTTTTGTTTTAGATTATTATTCTTTTATATTCGATGAATAAGAAACAACAGTTTTATTTATTTTTAATTAAAAAAGCATTTCCCTCGGGACAAACCCAACGGTAGTTATTTATTTCAGCAGCGTTTTCTTTTCGATGAGAAGAGCTGGATCGCGGTAATTAAAAGGCGAGATCAGAGTGATGTCTTGAATAAAATCGCAGCCTAATAATGATCGGAACAAAGGTCACGAGCGGAATGATGTCACGAGATTGTAATCCCGCGGATTGATCGACAAAGAGAGAGACAGAAAAAGGATAGACGAGAGCGACGCCGCATCGTCGGGCTGCATACTTTATTTGCGTGTCTATTTTACATAGAAATGGTTTCCTGCTCCCGTGAGAAATGCATTTTAACTGAATATTTAGCCGTCCGTTCTTATCGTCTTATTAACAGTAAATATTGCCTCGTACAGTCACTCGGGCAGAAGCAACTGCACCCGACAACCGCCATCAAATCAATATTCATAACGAACGGATAAACAAACAAGAATTATCGCGCCCGGTTTATTATTATTATTCTTTTTTATCAATTCCACGGGCAAATTTATCGAGCTTATTGGCCCAGTGATAAATTTCGCGCGAAACTGGAGCGCGCGCTTCCAACCCGAAACAACCCGCGAGTTGGAAAATTAACCCCCCCCCCTCCGATGCAACATAAGATAAGAAAGGCTCCTTAAATTAGAGCAAAAAATCCAGAGGTGCAATTGTTGTAAGAAATAACAATAATTTTGAGTTGGGAGGACAACAACTGGGTGGTGCAAATGTGGAACCCGAGGTGAGAATCGATTTTGGGTTGCTGAATATAAAGCGAGCCGTTTTTCGGATCATAACTTAGCCGGAGCTGTAGTGCCAAGTTACCGGCTTTTGTTAATAATTTAGCGCGTGGATAAATTATGTCGCTTCCGCCTCGAGGATGCGGTTGAATTGTTATACCCACCCAGAGGATTTGGGCAGAATTGCAAAACCAAAAGGTCGATACAAATTCAGGAGCATTATTTTTCGTCTATTTGAATAGCGCGCGAAAAAGGATTTGCAAAACACAATACTCTCCTGGCTCTCATTCATTTGACCTGAATGGTTGGAGAGGCTGTCTGCGGGAGATTGTGGGAGTTTGAGTGGTGGAAAGCGAGATATCATTTGTGATAAAGCAGTGCCAGAGCTTCATCACTCGAGCGGCGTTCGACTGCCAAAAGCGGCGGCGGGTTTTGCATCGCCGGAGCATTCAGCTAACGAGGCAAGCAGACGCGCTTGAGCTCGAGATTGTGTTCGCCAGGAGAGGCACTTGGGGGCGTCTCTCGGCTGGATTGTTTTTGGACCATTTAGAGAGGTGGTCGAGAGTTCAGCAGGCCTCTGAGTCATTCATCACGCGAGCCCACCCGGGACCGATATGAATATCCGAGCCAAGACAAATTGCATGTTTTCGCCTGCGATCCTCTCGATTAGTCCAGTTGGCGTTACTTCCGCAGTTAACGATCGAGAAGTTGCGGTTTTACTGACATACTTGCGACACTAATGTTACGTGAGCCAAGATGCTGCATAGCAAAGTGCTCGTACAGTTTCCAAGTAAATGGCAAGAAACGAAGATTAGATGAATGGATCCTGGCCAAATTTAACTTTATATCAAATCTCAAATTTTGATTAATTTCACCCCCGAAGAACTGCAGACAAATCCGTCGGATTTTAGAATTCAAATTTTAAGTGATTTTTCGTTAACTGAATTAATTTAAAATTTAGTTACAGTTTCGTCACAAGATTTTTTTATCCAAAATCGTCTAACTTTACAACTCAAAAATCGAGTCATGAATGGAAGTAAAAACTCTGATCATATTTTGTCGACGAAAGAGGTGAGTTTAACTGAACAAATAAATAAAAAACGAGACTAACCACCGATCGAGGAAGACAGAAAACACAGCATAAAGTGTGAAAAAAGAAAAGCAGATAAGGGTCGGGGCGATCTGAAAGTTCATAACTGGGTTATGAGAGACACCTGCAGGCTTGTCCGAAACTTTTGCGCGACCAGCAAAACAAACTCGTGGGTTCTCTGGTTCGCGTTTATCTCGTTGGGATTCCGCGTGCGTCGCTCGAATGTATTCGACAACCGTCGCCGGCACAAATGCGCCACTCGAGCGGAAACCCGAGCGCTCGCGAAATTTCGATCGCGCGCCAACTTGGCTGCTAAATTTATGGCGCCCAATCAGCGGCTCGAATTTGACGCCTCGGCTGCTCTTTGACATGCTCCGGTGCCAAAAGTCGAGTGAACTGCGCGCGCCATTAGAGGTTCCTTGATTAGTCCACGGTCCTGCGGTCTCATCGCCAAACAAACCAGCTAAATAAATCTCGCCTCGCTTTTAATTGACAAATCGGCCATTTTACTTCCCAAATGGTAACAAATGGTGCCAATAAACTTGGCCCAATTTTTAATAATGCCATCAGCCTAAGGCACCAATCTAAGATTTTTTTCGTTTTCGTTCCTCGTGTAATTGCATTCTAAATCAAGATTAGGGTTTGTTCTTTTTTTTCGGATGAGGATTTTTTGAATTGGGTGTTTGCTTTCGATTAAATATCACACCTTGTTGGCTCGGTAAACATAACCGAGAACATGTAGTAATACGCGATTAGCCGCAGACTTCCTCACACTTTGTAAGGGGTATATTTGACGTAACCGGATAATGCCTAAAGGAAGAAGAGTGTAGGAGGGGGGAGAGGGGGTTATATCTAATCAACATGTATATGCATGTTGCCACAAGGCGTTAGGGGAAATGTTGCGGCGCTGTCTTTGTGTCATTAGCTTTTGACGCGGCATCGAGCTCGAGCTTTATTTGACTACATTGATGAAGTCAACAATATTCGCGGCAATCCAGTTATCGCCTGCATGCGAAATGAAAATCAACGGATTACCATGTCTCTGATGCTCGTATCATTTTGGATTCGTCCACTAGACGAAATTATCGATACAAAAAGTTCACCCAATTGTGCAATTACGAATTCCCGCCAGCTCATTTCCTGTAATTCCTCTTTTCTCAACATCAAAAATTTAGTTTGCTTTTAATTACAGCTCGTTTTGACGTGGTTATTTGTGTAAACTGTTATTTTTTCATCCGACTGACTTTCAAACTTGTTAATTAGTCGCACTCTGAAGCTTCTGCCATACTTTGGCGAAAAATTAACAAATAAAATACCGAGATAAATATTTATGAACGAACTTTCGCGCGGGTAATTACTCGACTAAGGATCACTTTCTTCTCGCCAACCACGTCGATTGATTTTACCTTTTTTTCTTCCTCGCAACGAAAATACGAAACATCTCTCAAGCGTACAATCGCGGAAGGAACTCGCGTTCAAGATATTATCCGCAAAAACGTATAACGTGCCATTACGCTCAAATGAAAGCTCTCAAAATTTACTGCAAAATTCTTCCATACGGGAAATCCCTCTTGGCGCGATGGAACGAGGCTTGGGGAGTGAACAATTGTATTTTAAGAGAGCTCTTTAGGCGATTGTTTTTTGTTGTATTTTAGTCACGTGTTACTGATACGAGAATCATACAAAGTATCCAGACAGCTCTCTTCTTCTTCAATTTCCAAAATAGAATTCAAGACGTCTCTCTCCGAAAGTGTGACAACTGGACTTTTGCTCTTTTGTTTTGAGATCGTTCATTATCGCCCTGAAAACACGTCTGTTCTGTACGATCGAAATAATCTTCAAACTACTTAATCGATTAAATCAAACATTCTTAAACTATTTTCAACCTAGATCATTGATAATGATGGAAAAATTTATTGTAGTTGTTAAGAAACGGTTTGATAAAAACCAAACGAAAACAAAAAAGTCAAAATCAAAAAGTTTTTTTATTACGAACAAGGATAGGATAAAAAATGAAGATGATTAGAATAAAAAATGTCATATTTTTGCAGAAATTCAAATTTTGTAACAAGATCTAGTTGGAGACTGTCATGTAATTTCGAAAACGTTAATTGGAGACTAGAAATGGTGCCCTGACCCGTGAGCAGCATGGAACAACACATGCCGAAACACAGCTACTTAGCGTCCAGCTTTGCCTTCGATACTGTAAATACAGCTAGGAGCTAACGTAGGTTGGAGCCCTCGCCGTCGCACAGAGTACAACTCCCTAATGAGTTTCTCGGGTATTCGATGCGGAATGCGGGCTCTATTCAAACTTGGTCCGTTCCTCGAATGCTCCCTCCCTCATTATACTTACGTATAGCTATACCAACGAGCGTATTCAAGCGTGCGCTTACTACGCCAAGCGTGATATCTAGTTCTGCGGATCTACTTAACTTGCAACGCGCCCATGTATCGGAGCTCAGATAATGCGAGATTTCTATTCGCGTTTGCAAAATGAATCATCAATTTTGCCACGAGTCGAAACACTTTTCCGTTCTTTTTCGAAATTCCAAGTGCTAGTTAGAGACGGTGGGGTAATTTTAGTCCCGCTGATTATCACGTGAGAGTACCCCTTTTGAGAAAATTTCATGCAGAAAATGAAGGGAGAGAATTTGGATTACAATAATGAGAGATATTACGGTTTCGAGACACGTTATAACGATTACACGCCTTACGTAAAATCTCTGTTTACCGAGGTAGTACGTACGATACTTAGAAGAATCCATGGAGATTTCAGATTCTTCGGTCGGAGAAGATCCTCGTTATGATCATCCAGGAATTCTCTCCTGATTAACTTTTTGATCTACTTTGATGTAAAGTTTTTTGTTAAATGGTTGTGTTATTGAACGAATTTGTTCGAAACACACTTTTGAATTTGAATAAATGATCTGAGATGAAAATTTCAACAATGTTCAAAGCTCCAGCTTGATTGAATTATTTAATAAGATTATGTTTTTCAACCGTTCGATTAATGTAACTTGAAAAAAGTTGCTCACGAATTTCAACTAAAGTAAATTTAAATCGACGTGATAAAAACTCACGAGCGTTTCAATATCCAATCGCAGAATGTATTAATATTCGTCGAATTAGTACTTTTTGTCTCCGTCTAGTAATTAAAATAATCCTCTGATTTTAATGACCAACCACGGTCCCTACATGCTACTCCGATGAAAATAGCATTTCCCTGAATCGCGATGAATTCGCCGCAAAATCTCGCCGACCGAACTAACAAGACATGATACGTTTTCCATTCCACTTTTCCTGACAAACTAAATTTCTTTTACCAAAAAAAAAAAAAACACCAGCGAGAAAGAAAAAGTCGGAAATTCGTCGGTCGGAAATGGTAATGGAAAAACTCCGCCCACCATAAATCAAGCGGGGTATTTTTTTCGCAACTTCATTAGCCTCTTTTCAATCTCCGTCGGAATTGCAAAAATTAAATGTTTGATTGTCGATTGGGCGAAAAAAAAAAGAAGGCGAGAGTAGAAAAAGCCCGGAGATTCGAGTCGTTGGCGAATTTGAAACGATGATCAACGGCGGTGTGGCTGGCAGAAGTTTTGAAAAGTGATTTATAGCGCAAAATGGGAAAACCGCGCGGGCTCTGCTGTCGCGCGCATTCCCACGTTGGCCTCAGCGCTGTAATTGCGAAACCGTAGTACAACCCATCTGGAACACTTTACAGATTATATATTCCTCGCGGATCGTCCTTCAATTACGAATTGCACCGCAAGTGTTCCGAATGTTTCGATAAGTACGCTCAGCTAAATTTCATTCGCGAAATTTCCAAACGGCCATTAATTTAACGCGAACAATAACTAAGAGTCTTGAATAATGGAGAACCAGAAAAAAAAGTTGGCAATCGAGGTTGAATCGAAGTTTTTTTTTTATTTTTCTTTCCTGATTGTGTTTTTTTTTTAGTTTACGAGCTGAACTAAAAAGAAA
The DNA here is from genome assembly GCA_020615435.1 of Telenomus remus. NCBI lineage: Eukaryota > Metazoa > Arthropoda > Insecta > Hymenoptera > Scelionidae > Telenomus > Telenomus remus. The sequence goes on along the minus strand of CM036342.1, from coordinate 3,439,997 downwards.
TTAGCGAAGTTTGTCGCGATTTTACTTCGGATGAATTTGAAACCAGCAGTTTCAGAGCGACCTTTTATTTCCCACCCTTTGAAACAAACGATTCACGCCCCGAAGTGTTCTAATTGAGCGTTGTGAACACATCTATTCAATTATGTGAGCCCTCGGAACACTACAATGGTTTTGATTTAATACACCGAATTAAAAGGCGCCACTCGAGCAATTATGCGCCATCGCCAAGTGCCTCTCGCTTTGGCCACGACAAACATCTCCTCCGCGATTAACTCAACAATGTCGCCAAACTTTTACAATCAACTTTCGGTAACATTTTTCAAACTTTCCTACTAAACTTTTCTAAGAGAAAAAAAAACGCATTGGAAATATTTTTGCAGAAACATTTCAAAGGCAAATAGGAGAATGTGATGAAAGTCAAACTTTCATTCCAAGTCAACGAGATTAAAATGAATGTCGAAAAGGTTAGACGGAATTAAAGCCAAGGGTTTATCAATGCAGAATACATTACCTGGCGTTCTACATTGAACGCCATATCTTGTATGTCGCAGTGTAAACTTGAAGCTCATTGTAGCTGAGTTTATTCGTATTTCCGCGTCTCGATTTGTCGTCCCTGGAGAGGGAAGCATCTACTTGCTGTCTAAAGGACGCAGTTGTTCTTACAAGAACAATCTCTTGTTACTTTAAATGTCAAGATAGACGAAACTCCGTCAGCAAACGTCGCTTACAATGCTGTTTTGTCCGGAATGATTCATGTTGAATTTCGAGCCATCTTCTGTACAAAGCCAACTGTACAAATTTGTTCTAATTATAAACAACGAAAAACAAACTAAAAGTTTACGGTAACCTTAAATGTAAATTCAATTTTGAATGATGTTTTTCGAATCACCTAATAATAAATTTTTGATGGAAATTTCGGTCTTACAAAAACGTAGACGAGATGAATTCAAATGTTACCCATCGCAAAATTTCCATATGCGCCAGAAATTAAAATGTTCCGCAGTCTGAACTGTGCTAGACGGATGCTTTTTGCTGTCATACACATGACATCGGAATAAACCCGGTTTTATTGACAGATCACTTACACAATTCAATTTTTTGTCATTTCAATAGCGAATAAATTAGTATGAATCAGCGGACGCTTTTTTCTGCTCTGATTGCATTATTCAAAGCAGTCGGCAAGGTAGAAAAAACGTGAATCGATAACTGATACGATGAAGTTTCGATGAAAGATTGTTGATAAGGCATTTGCATAACAAAATTGACGTGAAAAAAAAAGTAGCGCAAAATTGATCGAGTTTGCAAACAGAATCAACAAGTTGCGCGAAATTAATTACGAAAATTACGCGGGGTTTAAAACAAAAGCACGGGATTATGCGCTCGTTGCGGATTGGACGAAGTTTGCTATTAATTACGCGGCGATCGACGAAAAATCGGTCTAATTAATCGGGATTATAATATTCATCAAGAGTCGGTTTTGGTAACAGTTTGTTGTAAATCCCGCAGTTGTTCGTTTAATCGCACCTGCGACAGACTTCAAACATCGCGCTGTCACGGAACTTGTCTCGCGAGCGCACAGTTTCAGTCATGATATGGATTAGCAAACTATTTCAAAGTGCTAACTTTCTATATCCACTGCGAACAGTGACGGTGATCAAAATATCGTTCAGACTTGCTCCGGCTGTCGTCCCCAGCGATGCAATTTCTTTTTTTTCGGGGTTAACTATCTCGTACGCCGGAAGATCGGTTGACCGATCTTCAGACACTTTGATCGAACTTCTCTCCGTTAATTAACTGGTCGCGTGTCATTCCACGCTCTTCGTCTGGATATTGTGACCCCACGCACCTTGCAACTTGTTACTTTGATAACTACTTGATGGTTCATTATGTTTATCCTCCTGCTTCTCAAACTTTAAGAAGTCCTTCCTTCCGTCATTAGTTCAAGTTTCTACCGCTTGATAGCATGTACAAAATTTAGAATAAAAATACTAACAAAAATTTTATATTCGACTAAAATTCAAAGTTACTCTACTATGTAATTTTGTAAAATAAAATACTATTTTTAAAACGTTTTCTGTTCTAAATCTAGACGAAACCTCGTCTAAATCTGAAAAATTAAAAAAAGAATCTTCATTATCTTTAAAGTTTGTTCTCGAATGAAAAACTGATGAAATCGAAGTAATCAAATCTTATCTTATTTCAGGAAAATGTTTTAAAATTTTTTCTTAATGACGATTTTAGAACTTGACTTTCATAATCTTGCGAAACTTAGAAGCAAATAAAACAACGTGATTTTACAATTGCAAAACTGATCTTGTTTTACAAACTAAATAATAATTAAATTAAGAAACGCAAAACAATAATTTTAAACAACTTTAGTGCATTCAAGTAGAAACAAAAAATTGATAAAACCTCTACTACGGACAGTGGAAGAAAAAGTCCATCCTTTAAAAACACGTTTGTAATTTGTAATTAGATGAATTCATTCAGAGTTGGTGAATGGTTTTTTCCTTACGCTGATAAAATCGAATTTGAATAGCTCGCAGCGGTGCGCAAGACGGCTTTGAAAATAAAGATAACAGAGTCAATAAAATAAAAAGTATAGAACCATTGGAAATAGCTTTTGAATTTCGTATATAAATATTTGAGTGCTATTTTCAACTTCACATTAACTTGATTCAGTGAATCGAAATAATCTGTCGGCCGATGTCAAGTCGATATAAATTCATTGATTCATCGAACGGTTGATTGAATATAGCCATTAGGCTATATTAAGCCGATTATTCGAAGTCTATTGATCAAGAAAAATCCGCGCCAGATATCCCAAAACATTTTCGTGCAAAATCAAATCATTTTTAAGTTGAAATTTACAGTCGTGTTGGTTTGGGACCTGCGCCGTTCTCGTTATCAATACCTCCAATGATATCTGTCTGGCTGCACTCTGTTAAACGTATTTATTTTATGACGATGCAAAATTTCAACTACATCTGCAACTAGTGAACATCGTACACTAATATTAACATGCGATTTCCCACCATAAACGATTTTTTTATTCGAACGTCGAGTATAAAAACTGCAGCACAAAGTTCGATTAAGCTTAATTTAAATCTGAAAATTTTCACGTCTCATCGATCATTTTTCCAATCAAAAAACTCGTTAAGAGACTTTTTTAGAATTGATAATTTCGCGAAGAAAAAAAACAGCTTATAAGTCAGGTAAAAACTAATCGATGCTAAATTAAATTAAGCTGGAAATTTTTCTCAGTCGCGGAAATTCAAATTTTGATGTAGGTTTTTTTTGAACTGTCATCGCACTTGAAGTTGAACTGAAGACGTTGAGATTCTACTTATGTTTGGTTTCTACTGACGCGATGAGCGGCGCAGTAGGATCTGCCTATCGCAAGAGAACATGTGACAATAAAAGATCCGTTTGACACAACTTCATTGATCGACAATCCGCAGACAGAATTCGTGCCAGTTACGCGTAACTTATCACACGACACTTTTGAACTTCTACTTTTCTTTCAAATTTTACATTTTTTATTATCAACCCAATTAATAATAATTGATAGAATTAATTTCATTCTGAAATTTCGGTACGAATGTTCTCCAAATTCGATAATAATAATGCGATTTAAATTTATTCTCAAACGAAACAAGTTTACAAACCTAAATTTAGACATTATCAAAAGTTGAAGAATTATTTTTCGATTAGAGGCAATAATTTAAAAAGTAAAGAAAGCCGATTCATTTATTATCATGTCGATACTAATCTTTGATGACTGAGTGAAGTCTATTCGAAGCGCAGGTTTGGCGGTTCGACAAAATTTGTGACTTAAAAGTAACTCAGTGGTCGCCCAGCACTTCCTCGCGATCGGATCTTAGCTCGACCTGCGGATAATGGTCGCTAAGGCTCCGACCTTACCAGGTCCCTTTGTAATCGGTGAGGTGTAAAAGTGTTTCATCCACATTGTCAATTCACTTTTTTTATCATCTTTCAAAATCTCTTAAATTCATTAAATACTAAAAAATCGCAACGCGATTACGCAAGTTATTCCCCGGGATAGTTGCTGGTCACGTTTTGTTGTATAGTTTTATCGAAGTTTATTTATACGCTGCGTGCTCTCTTTTGTTAGCAACAAACAGTTTTATCGACGAGGAAGCGGATTATGAAAAAGCCATCTCCGCCACTGGTGAGTTTATTACGATGGAAAAAGTAATCTTATTCTGTGTTTATTTTTTATTTATAGTGCTGACACTCTGATAAGAGATAATACAATTAGCTCGTGAAACGGCTTTTCAGAATCGTCATTTTGACAAAACATCGACAAAATGAAACGTTAAGACGGAATAGAAATAGAAACTAGGAACTGAAGTATTTATTTCCGACACTCATCAAAATTTCTCAAACAAAACATTACTGATCTAATTTAAGCCATTAGAGCATCTGGTGCTAGACTTATAGTGTTGACGGAGGTCAGGTTCAGTTTAAGGAGATTTATTTTAAGAACTTGGAGCACTTTGCTTCACATTAAACAGTTAGGAAGAATAATAAACTTTGAACAAAGTTCCGAAGCGTTCTTTATCATCAGACGCAACTTGGAACTTGATCAGAAACGTTGAAAAGTAATCAAATCCAAAAATCAAAGTTGACATTCAAGATTTTTGTATGTAAACAAAATGTAATAAGGTCAAAAGCATTAATCATATTCTGTGGTGAAAAATTGTAAGGCAAAAAACAATGTACAGGCGAGTAAGGTTTTTGCGCGAGTGTATATTTGTTTTCAGCCCGAGATATATTTCCGGCTTGTCCAATAAACAGCGAAACCGACGCGGGCACTAGTTTAAGAATTCACATTTCACGTTCCACGGAAATCCTTTTAATTGAAGTCATACATTTCGCTGGATTTATCAAAGCAATTCCGTCGACTAATGAGAAGGCGTGTTATAAAATAATCAATATAATTCGTGAGCAACTAATTCTTCGTTATTTATTCATTAGAACAGCGAGCTAATAGTTCCGGACAAAATGAATGCATCACGTGTAATACGAAAACGGAAGAAGACCACAAAAAAGTCATCATTATTTCCTCTTTGTTTTGTTTTTGTTGCTCCGTTCTTTTTGACGTCGGTTCTTGTTTGATTGATCAAATAAAACTCGTCGTTCGCTGCAGGAAATGATATCTGCAGACGAGTTTTTCGCGCGACAATATAATCTGAATTTATCATCAAACTTGTGCGACTACATTTGATTAGTGGATGCTACCTTGCAGATTAAACTTTGCTGAGCTTAGGAATGAAACACTTTTTTTCAAACTTTTTTTTCCAGACACAAACCGTTCAATTCAAAGAAAAAAAACGTATAATTTACTGAAACTGAACTTTTTAATTTGTATAATTTATTTCTCTGATTTCAGGATATGGACTGTTCAACATTCTGCTATTCCTGGCAGCTTTACCAGCTAGTTGGGTTGGAATTTTTGACACTACAAGCGCGGCGTTTATTTTACCCGCAGTCGAATGCGATTTCGAGCTGACACTGTTCCGGAAAGGAGTTCTGGTGTCAATCGTCTACTTAGGTAAAACTAATGTCATTCAAAAATGAAATTTAAAAAGTAAGAGTTCGTTAAAAAACTGGTATTTTTGTATTCATAAGGAAAATAATCATTGAACTTTGTCATTACGGTAAATCCAGCGAGACTGTAGTCGATTTATCTCAATTATGCAACTTAAATTACACCTTTGCAGGTATCATAGTATCCAGTGTATTATGGGACTTTGTAATTCGAGAGTACATAATGGCTCGTTACGGAAAACGAACAATCCTTTTAGCCGGCTTGGTAGTGGACTCGATTTGCAACGTCGCAAGCGTTTTCGCTAAATCGTATTACTTATTCCTGCTCCTCAAATTTATCGCCGGTCTCGTGTAAGTGCGAAATTTAAATTTCTAACTCACAACAAGCTCCAACTTCCAACAACAAAAAACAACATTAAATTCAACTCCAACTTTTTTCAAAATTTTCAGAGGTGGAGGACCGTTTACAATTCTCAGCCCGTATCTTTCTGAGTTCCACGCAAAGTCTTACCAGGCGCGATTCGCGCGATGGTCCGGCTTATTATTCGCGTCAGGGATGATAATCCCCGCAGGTGAGTTCAATCCGCGAAATATAGGAGGGTTCAAAATATTTCACCCTTTCTGTTGCTGTTAATTTGCGAAAAGAAGTAGAGTGTAAGACGAAAAAATTGTTCCGCAAAATGAGTCGCGTGTTTTATTCAACAGCACTCGCTTTCAATGTGTTGCCGTACTACTCACCGTTCAGCTTCGCACTTTCCAAACACGAGTTCTGCACGTGGCAAGTGTACCTTATGATCTGCTCGATTCCGTCCGTTCTCGCGCTGCTCACGATCTGCCTCGTACCTGAAAGCCCAAAATTTTTGATCAGCAACGGCAGAACCAACGAGGCTTTAGAACTTTTTAGGAAAATGTACCGAGTTAATACCGGCAAACCCGCTGATACCTATCCGGTAAGTGATATTTTACACCAAACTTTTCCTTGCAAGAAATATGCTCCAACAAAGAACCTTTTTAGGTCAAAAACATTCAGAGTTTTCATTCTTTAAAAAAATTGAAAAAAAAACTGTTTCATCGGTGCAGATTCTAGAAGACTTCTAGATGAATTTTGTAATGAAATTGTTTTTTGTTGGAAAAATTGTTGGAGTGAATTTAAGAACTGATGAGAATGTTTGACGAGATTTGAGTTGTAAATTCGGGTTGTAAAATCGAATTGGACGCTGAAATGGTTATGCAGTGTGATGAAAAGGGAATCAGACTTTCCGGCTGAATGAAGCACTCAGGCCGCGAATAAATTCAGTCGAATCCTCGCTCATTGTTCCTTCTTCTGAACAGATAAAAGCATTGCTTCCACAACAGAGGCTGCAATTACCGAACGCGACAGCCGGAATGAATTTGGGTCTGCAGATGCGCGACGCCTGTTCCAAGACGAAACAACTACTTGCACGTCCTTACCTGATGTCGTTCATCGTCACTCTGCTCTTGCAATTTGGCAGTATGTTGGGGTGAGCATGTGCGGTTACATTCAAATTCACTACATTTAATTACTTTCCATTACTTGTAATCATTCATTTATTTCTTAAGTTTCAATCAAAAAATCACAATTTTGTTAATTACTAAGTCTCCAAACTAAAACAATTTAGAAATTTGAACATTTCAAGTGATATTTCAGATTATTATACAATTTTTTTTCTTTTTTAGTTTGCACACAATGAGATTATGGGTCCCACACCTCTTCATAATTCTGAACAACTTTGGTAGAATGTATCAATCATTTTATCCTGCGAATATGACTCTGACAATGTGCGAGATGTTAATTCCAAGACTGGATTTGGTGAATCAAACTTCAGAGTCGTGTTCACCGGTACGTTATTCTACTCAGCATAATTTGATAATTCAATTGAAATAACTCGTGTTAATCGCCAGTCTTTTTTTTAGTCCTACATTCAATCTAGTGTTTACGTCAACTCGACAATCATCGCGACCTCTGCCGTGGGTTTTAGCTTTTTAGCAGCCTTCCTCATGACCTCAAGACCCCGCAAACAAACGATATTACGTAAGTTAAACACGTGACAACGTCCAACAACCACGTGAAAGATAACGAAAACTCGTTAATCGAAACCGGCTTGTTTCAATTAGTTGGGACGTACTTTTCAATTGACCGACAATCGTCTCGAGATCTCGTCATTTGAACTTTGTAAAACTTGAAGTTTTATTGAGACCAATGACAATTTAAGTGGACATTTTACGTTACATAAAAAGAACCTTCAATTAATCGCGAAAAAGAACTAGACGTAATTTGGAAACTTGTAAATGATGAAATATAATCAACACGATACGGAGGTCCAAGCAAAAAGTTTGTTGGAACGTTGGTCCGGCCATTGAGAAAGCTCGCAAACAAGATATTTCGATTAATTATTCAAAACTCGGATCTGCGCTGTGAACTAATTATTTCATTGGACGTATCCAGGCACGAGCGTGGATAGCCGCAAATTAATCTGCACTTGTACGTAAACTAATCATAAATTTCTTCCGCAGTTGCTGCCTGGCTATTATCCATAGCGAGTAGTTTCGGGGTGAACTGGGCGCAGAAAGTGCCTTATATGCTAACGCTATGCGCCGCCATCATTGTAACTTCGCGAATAGCGGCTAATGTTGTTGCGGCAATAAATACCGAGGTCATGCCCCCGGCTTTAAGGTAATCTTTGATTGTTCCCAACCGTCTCGTTGACAATAATGGACGCTTTATTTCAACGTCATTGCGCCTGTTTCCAGGAGCATCAGCACCAATTACATGACATTGACGGGCAATCTGGCCGGCCTCTTAGGAAACCTTATATTTTCTGCGCTGCTTAGCGTTCACTGCCTCGGTGCTTTTATTATGATTGGCTCTACCATAACAGGTATTTTGAACAAATTTTCATTTTTCTAATTTTGTTTTAAACAAGTTTAATCTATGACTAAAAATGTTTAATCAATGTTATTGATTTTAGTATGCCTATTTCTGTCGACGTTTCTGTTGCCAAAACCAGCTGCAGAAGTGCCAAACGAAGGAAGCAAATTTTGATGAGAAAATGATAAAAGCAGTCATAAAATATTGACACAGCTCTCTAAAAGGACTTTATTGCGATTAATACAAACAGTTGTAATATAGTATGACAACGTCCAGTGCAAACGGATGGAACCGATTGTTTACAATGTACATATGTAGTTAATACGCGAAACAGTAACTGTTTTTTTGCGTGCTTGAAAAGAATGCGCCGTTGTTCGTACCGAGGACCGATTGGTCTCGCTGAATTACGTTAGTTCGTTCGCTATGAAACACGGTGCTTAATTCTTAAGTGCGCTATCGTCATTGACATTTGTGATGTGCAATATTGTGATACGAGATGAAACTTTTAGTATTAGTCTGCGACTTACTTTGTCTGTACTTCTTTTTTTTTGACAGTTTTAAGATAAAAGTTGTTCTATTTTTGTACATAACGACGAGAAAACAGAAACAAAAAAAAGGTGAATGAAAATTTATAAGCCGAAAAATTGAGAGGTCCGATATCGAATATATTTCTATCAGGACTCGCGAGTAGCATAGGAACAATATATTTTTATACGAATTTTAGTGCACGAGCCGACGCGAGCATGATAACCAGTTTATTGATTTCATTTTTGCCGTGAAAAATGTCGGGACGACAGTGAACAGAGCTCAACTGATGATATCACGAGTAAGCTGCAGGGTACATAACAAACGACCTATTTCAATAATAGTTTCTGGAGCAAGAGAACGTATCATCTATTCAAGCAATCCCGTTGAGTTGGGATAAACGTTCGTGCGCACAAATATCATTACATTAGACATAATTATGACGTGAACGCGCGCGGCATGTTTGACTTGGTCGCGGACAGGGACGCAACTTGTACCATTACATCCGTATTGAAATTTGCCTTGTGCTGAATTGAATCAATTTCTCTCGGTCCAAACTTTCCAAAAGTCCAAGTTTTTAAGTTACAAATTCAACAAATCTTTATTAAAATTCCTTTACTATTGAAGAGTATAAAAAACTTGATTTTCGTCTAGTAATTTTACGTAAAGGAAAATTCTGATTCTTTTGTCAATTATTTTGGTTATAGAAGGACTGATATTTACAATTGTCTGTTTACAAACGCCTGAAGCGAGCTCCTTTTGGTCCTTATCTAGAAATTATGTTAAATTGTTAATATTATACAACATTACATGGAAATTCCTCAAGGCGTTGTTTGACGGCAGCCTAATTGATCGAGTCGAAAATGCAACTCCTGAAAAGCCTCATTATCTTTTCAAAAAAAACGACACTCCTAAACTTTTTCAAATTTTATAACCATCAATAACTTGTTCGTCCTTGTTTTCGTGGACAATTATGTTTGTCTGGACACTCCAAAATGTGTCAGTCGAACTTTGCGAAACACATCAACATTCATTCGACTCGTTTGAAATTCATTTTAATCCCGAGCCGATTCAATCACACAAGAATTGTCCGAAAATTGTCAATTTCACGGGCGAAAATGATGTAAAATAAAGCGCGCCTGCGAAACTGATACCGGTCGAGTTTTGGCGCATTATTTTGCCCGATCATTTTGCAACGAGAATCAACAGCGGGATTTGTTGATAACAGCGCACATTTTCAAATATTTTCGTTATAAACCGTAACGTAGAAACGCATGGCGCGGCTAACTAGAGGGACCTCAGGTGAGAGTCAATATTGAGCCATTTTGCTTTGCGTAGGAGCGTTATTCCGAGTTCATCCTGGCTTATATTGTAATCTTCGACGTACATTAATATCGTACGAAGCACAGAACATCAAACAGCCCGAGGGGGTGTACTAAACTAATTAACCCGTTTCGTACATGCACCTCAAAGCTCAGATAAGACAAACTAGCCACGTCGAAATGTTCGCTGCACAAACTGTCAGAACGGGGTAAAAAAACCTGCCGCAATTCTCTGATAGCATAATTGCGCGATCCAAATGAACACAAACTAATTCAAATATTTATTCGATCCGAAAATCAACAGTCTAAAACAGAGTCTAATGTTTGCAAAAATCAAAAGTTTTCTTTCGTGCAAAAAGGGGTGAAAAAATTGGACGATTGCACGTGGGAGGTTGGTTCTTATTGGCCGGTCAGTGGAATTTAATTATGAGCGGCGAGAAATGCAAATAAAACGGGGTAAGAGGCGCGATATTAAAGCACAACTAAAAGCTTATCCAGCTGGTTTATCGTTCATACGTGACACACACGAGCGAATTTTCTTTCGGATCGCCGCTGCTGCACAGAAGCACCGAAATACATATTATTGTCAGGACATATTGCTCGAACTGTAACTGCGCCGTTGACCCAGTTTGACCGCAGCGCGACCCCGATTTCGCACACGTAAAACCCCTACAAACACTTCGACGAGTGTTGCGGATAAATACACGGTTATTTTTCATTTCACAGCAAACTTCTGAGTGCGAGATCCGTGATTCGCGCCAGCGAATGCTTTTCACGCGCGAGCGTTCGTGCATCCATAAAAGCGAAGGGTTTTTCACCGCTGATGAAAAGGTTTTTCAAGTTGCGATATACAAATTTCATAATGGCATTTCATTTTCATCGACGTAACCAAGTTAATGTTTTCAGACTCGTTCTTTTTTTTCAACTTGCTCCACGAAACGAAAATAATTATAAAAAATGTAAAATTATTCGTAACATTTTTCTGCAAATTTTGCAGTGCATTTTCGAATGAGATTCATTTTTAATAAGTGACAAATTTTAATTGCAATTTTGACAAATAATTTTAATTACTTTGGAGTGGATTCGTTGATGTTCAAATTCTATGTTTTGGGGATATAAACTTATCCGGTTGGATTTTGGGGCAAAATCGCAGATACGTTACATTTTGTGACACACAAATTTGCATATTTATGTATGGAAATCTGCGCCATATAATGCGAAGTTTTGAAGCTTTAGTTATGAAAGTGATTTCAAGCAGAAATATCTTGTTTCTGCAATACGCTGCTCTCGATTGCCATTATGTGACTGACTATCCATAGAAATTCATCTGAAGTAATAAACATGAATATAACAACGTCCTGACAACTTGCAACTTTCGTTCATTATCAAAATTTTATTGGAGTTCGCAAACCGAACAGCCGAGAACGAAAAAACTTTGTTCCGTTTTAGTTAATTAATCTAGATTAAGTTTTAATCAACTTCGCAACATGAAACTTATTGTTTTTTATTAGTGGAGACAATGGAGTTGGTTCGTAAAAGTGGAAATGTGAAAAATTATATTTTCAATGAAGTAATTGACTTTATAAATAAAAATGTGAGTTCAAAGTTTTAGTTTGATTCATTTTGTCTTCAATAAATGATTAATTTTATATTTTAAACGAGCTTTTTATGGTCTGATCGGTAGCACCCTCTACAGACCAGCTTTCCAAGTTACTGTCGTTACGATCGAAAAGCTACCAACTGCTAGTTTGGTAACTCCAAACTTGACTGATGATAAAACAGATTCTACGTCAGGAATTTTGAAAGCAATTTTGCGTTTGATGATAAAACAATTCTCTTCGTTATTTTATTTTCATAAACAAGATAAGTGATTGAAAATTTTTATAATAATTTTCAAAGTTTAGGTTTTTCAGTGATTCGAATTTGTAAGCGAAAAAACTGGCCAGTTAGCGAAACCTCCACACGCCTCGACCATAAATTTGGATGAAATTTTAATTTTCCGCCTACAACTTAGCGAGCGGGCTGGACAAACATCAATTTAATTTCTGAGGCATTCAAACAATCCTGACTTTGCACCTAAATTATAACTAACTATGTTAACGACTTAATATTCACTTTTTCGTCATAGTTGAAATTCAAATTCACATTTTAAATTTCTGGGTTCTTTTGCATAAACGTAAAAACACTTTTTGGAATCAAAAACGTGTAAATTTTTAATGATTTGAAAAAGGCATTTCATCAAAAATTTATAGTTTTTAATTCATCCGTGAAAGCTTCCCATTTGGACATTTTGAGAAGTTGCATGAAGCTTTTTTATTCGTTTTTAGATTTACTTCAAAATATTCATCACTTTTCAAATCACAAGAGTTCACTGGTAAATTAAAAAAAAGTCAAACGTTATGTATTCGCATTTATGAGTGGAGCTCGAGCATTATTTATACTTCCCACGTGCAATAAAGCACAAAAAATATTATTCTCACGTTGACACATAAGTAATTCCGAAAAAGATCAAGATTATTAAACGCAAGCACTGCACAATGGTACATTGCTGCGTTTCGACGATCGTTACTTCTTGTAATCCCTTCGTGACTGCAAGGGTAAGTCTAAATTGGTGGCTACAACATTAATTTGATAGCTCTGAGATAGTTGTAACAAACGCCTTACTCCGCTACATACAAACGTGAGCCGCCTTAACGAGCAATAATATTATGGAAATATAACCTTACGTCATAATCAAAAAGAAATTCAATTTTCGTGCAACTTTATCTTTTGTACATTAAAAAAGTTCTTTCAAAAACAATTCATTTTCAAAAGTTGAAAAACTATTCACAAAATTGTTTTGTTATTCCAAATTCAAACTTTTCAACTTCTTTCAAACTAAAACATGTATTAAAAGAGTTGAACAAATCATGTTTTTGGATTTTTGAAAGAAAATTGTTTTGAAAAAAACTTTGTAAATCAAATTTGAAGAAGGAATGATCTAATTTTAAAAAGTTTGAATTAGATTTAGGTTTCTGAATGAAAGTAGTCAGATGATTTCAAAGGATTCGAAAGTCCATGGATGACTGAAAGTCAACACCATAGAATGTAAGACAACAAAAGCCAAAGGTGAGAATACGACGATCAATATTGGCTCGTTGTTGCAGTCACTCTATAACTTGCTATCTCCGGAGTTGTATGCAACGCATCGCATCTAAGTTGTAACTCGTAATCAACTCCAAACTGCTATTAATAATTGTTCGTGTGTACGAACTATGATTAGTCTAAAATTAGATAGTCAAGAGCAGCTAATTAAGAAATTTCCACCCGTTTCATTTAATTTGCCCAACTAATTAGTTTTTCTCTCTTAATTAATTACATTCATCATCTCCATTCATGTTCTCTCCTCCGTTTCTTTCGAAAAAACCTAAAAACGGAGCAATCAATTTCATTCAGTGTTTTCCAAATACGAAAGAAAAAACAGTTTACCAAACATTTCTCTTCTTTTCCGTCTGTTTGTCTAGACATTAATTCCAGTCTCGTATTATATTTTGGAAGACGAAAAAATTATCAATCCGATGACTAAATATCACCGTCGTGATTAATCATTTCTATTTTCTGAAATCAACTAATTTAATCAGGAAGCTTTTTGTTTTCTCTACTCCAACCCTAATCTCTATTTTCGTTACTTCGTATTAACCCAAAGTTCAACTCAATTTGTTACCCAAAATAAAAATATCTCATCAAATAACAAATTACTTAACTAATTTTCTCTTCTAAAGTGCACTTCAAACAATTTATTACGTTCTTTTCAAGCAAACAAACTAAAAGTTAATGCAAAGTTTTGCGACAAGTTTTGCAACTGAGATTTTTTCTGTAAAACGACTGATTTAACTAAACCAATAACTCTGAACGAGGAAAGAAGCGACAGTTTGAGATGGCTCATAATTTGTCCACTTTTCCTGTCGACCGGACTAATTACGCGCAATCGGTGTGTAATTTTATTGTATGACTATGCCCAATTATGTCATAAAGGAAAATACGATGGAAAGAGCTTGAAAACAAAAAGAGAATAAGAGCCGCACGCATCGTGGCACAAAAAGCGCGTTATCCTTTGGGGATACATGCGGTTCCCCTTGACGCGTGCGCGCTAACTTAAAATCGTTTGATAACGTAGCGTGTGCCTTCGAGCTCGACTACTGTCAGAGTCAGTGACGGCCGAAATGCCGCAGCGTCGCGACGCCCAACCGTAACGCAGCTGCTTCCAAAAACCAAAACACGCGACTAAACTTTTCATCCGAAAATGACTCGAAATGACTCAAAAATCAACACAATTTGGACTTTTTTTCATATCAACAATTTAGCTTGAACAATGTCTTAATTAAAAAACAAAATTGTTGTCGTAAACAAATTTTTTTCGGGATGGAAAACAACGTTTACGGTGAATTATGTGGGACAAAAGTTGTGAAAGAAGATGAAGTGCGGTAATTGGTGATTGTGCAAAGGTTTGATGACTTTTTTGATCGCAGCGAGGGCCAAAATGAGGATTCACGTGTCGTCAAAGTTGAGTGCAATTGTCGCACTCACGTTAGCATGCTGCGCTGCAGGCAAGTGCGATTCACCGCGGGAACCTTTTTTTCTTCATTTTATGAGCGCTATTTAAATCAGCCGTTCGAATTGATTACACGCACAATTTCGTCAAGTCGCATTTGAATAACGCGGAGATTCTTTTGTATGTTAATTGGTTGCTCTTTTCGCGACCCTTTTGTGCCCTTCTCTCACCTTTAACCACGGGATTATTAATGCTAACAATAATTTTGCAAGGATTTGATACGCGATTAGGGATCTTGAATTACAACGCATTTAATTGATTATTGACTTCGAGATTAGATAACTATTTTAAAGTAGTTATTGATAACTAACAAATGTTTAACAATCAGAAATGACATTAAGGTTTGTTGCAAACTTTTGAAGAAACTTTCAAGTTTGCAACCGAAATTTTGAATGATACATTAGAAACTTAAATAGCATTTTAATTCAATTGTTTAAATTAAATTTATGTCGACTTTGTTTAATAGTGCAACTTGGATCGATTTTGTTCGTATTTTATTGAATTGAAAACAAGCAAACGACGAATATTAAAGTTTATAACAAGTGACAATTCAAGTTTTATTAGAAAACAAAAAGTTGGTGTTTTTGTAAGGATAAAAAAGTTAATAACGTGTAAATTGCGACTAGCTATTAATTACGCCGTTTTATCCTTAACTTTATTACGCGTCGCGGTTGATTGGAAATTTGGAGTGATGTTTAGGTTGCAGCTCAATGAGGGTCATTTAGCAACAGTTTGACAAATGTATTTATTCAAAAACAATATAATTTAACACAAGTTTCAAAGTCACGCGAGGGTTCAACCGTGACACTTGTATACTTGACCGTAATCACACTAAGCAATCGACGATTTTGTGGCAAACGTGCCGAAATTGTCACACGGTTTGTTTTTTCACACGATCTCAGAATTTCATACTCCAAAATTATACAAATAAAACAAAGGTAAAACTAAAACTTTAATTTCTCACTCTCGTAAATTACAAAATCAATTTTAAAACACTTTCAAAATAACTAATAGTCATTTTTCAAATGAAAAAATGGATTTTGGATCAGGGGTAAACCTGTCCATCCTAAAATCAAGGGTCGCAGGTTCGATTCCCAGTGATTTCGTTTTTTTTTCTAAGTCTACCATTTTGAAAATGAAAACTTTGAATTTTCTTTCAGATTCTAAAGTTTTAATATTTCGATGTTATACAAACATCGGTGCAAAAACCTAGGAACGAAACGCATAATGATTAGTTTGTAAAGTTAAAGCGTCAGAGCTGGGGCCATTCGGCCGATTGACTTTTGCGGATTTCGCGTGCGTGTTATCGTACACATGAGACCGAGCGGCCCTAGTTGGTCTCTTTCGCTCTCGCATTTTTGTATTGGGCATCAAAAATGTTCGCGAGTCGAGGCAAAGTTACCCCACGACTTAGGGGGCCGAACGTCTTTTATTGCCCTCGACACGCCATCGCAGATGCACGACCACCTTCCGAGATTGATCTGCTAATCCACTATCGATTTGTTCATTAAGACAATGACGCTTGTTTCGCGCTAAGAAACGAGCTTGTTATCATGCAGTTTGAGATAAAACCCACTTTCAAAAGTACGGCAAAACAATCATTTTGCAGTACAATATTTTTCTTTTCAAACTATGTCTTTCATATGAATTTAAAAAAATACAAAACTTTCTTAGCTCAAGGCCCAGAAAATAATCTCGGTGAAGAAAAAAAGATCCTTGTGATTTTTTTTGTACATCTAACCGGTATAATACGCATCAATAAATGATGGTCCATCCTAGTTGTCCAAGTGAACTTTTCATGTCATTCCTATATTTAATCACGTTTAGTCAATGTTACTTTTCATCTTAAAAATGTTATGCAATGTTTTGTAGCATTCAGGAAATTTTTCTCAACATTTTTTACATTTTCTTTTCGTTGTTCAAAAGTTCCTTGTAAATTTTTTTGCGCGCCTAACTGGTATAATATGCATCAATAAATGATGGTCCATTCCAGTTGTGCAAGTGAACTTTTCATGTCCTTCCTATATTTCATTACGTTTATTCAATGTTACTTTTCATCTTGAAAATGATATGCAATTTCTTGTCGCATTCAGGAAATTTTTCTCGACATTTTTTACATTTTCCTCTTGTTGTTCGTTTGTACAGAAAAGATTCAATGAAAAATAGTTTATTGTATTATAAATTGTTTGAATTTTACATAATCAATTGGCAAATTAATAACTGTCTTCTTGACTTTGTTATTTTCAATGTAGGTTTAGTAATCAGGTTATGAGGTGTGGCAAAGAGAACCCATGGGATCGTCTGTGGTGTCTAGTTGAGCTTTAAAGCGTGCGCGCTAATTATAACAGCAAATATTCACGTTCGCGAAGGTACACACCGCGTTTTGCATTAATTGACCTTAATTTCGTCATTTATTAGAGTACTGTTTTTTAATCTTGACGTTCAATTGAAAAGCAGTATATAATTGGAATCTAAACCTGGATAATCGCACATTTGTTATAATAATCTCTCTGTTACTATTCGTAAACAATCGAAAATTAATTGTAAATTTCGCAGATAATGGCTGTGTGATGGAATTGAAATGTTAACATGATATTCACAATCGCAGTAGTGAGAGAATCGTTCGGTCAGACGACAAAATGCCACAGGTCGTTGATTCCCCCCCCCCTAATTTTTTTTCTTTGCACGAAAAACAGGATTAATTCACTCGGCTCAATTAGCTTTGTCGTTTCGCTCCACAGTCTTCCTACTTTGTGAGTTATCAAATTGGTGAAACTTTTCTAAGTAGAGGATTTGCGTGAGTTTCTGTAAATATCACTTACAAAAATCAATTTTCACAACAATTAACGATGCTTTTTTTCCAAAACCAACAGAATTTGATAAAATTCGAAATGAAAAATGGGAATTGAATTATGTCATTTCAAAAAACTCAGCAAAAATGATGGTTTGAAAAAAAAAGTTATTAAAAGAATGTTGCATGTCTTGCCGAGCTAAAATCCTAACGATTTTCGAATTACTTTTTTAACAGCTCGTAAAACAGTCTGGATGAATTACGAGGATCCTTACGGGCCGTAAAATCGACTGCATTAGATACTTAGATACTGCATTAGAAACCATCAGAAAATAAATCTTCAAGTTGAATAACAAAACTAAACAAAGTAACAAAAAGGTTTTCCTTCATTGCAACAATTTAATAAATGAAAAATCCTTTTTTATTTGGAGAACAAGAAAGGACAAAGTAAGTAAAGAAAAAAAGTAACAAAAAAGGTTTTTCTTCGTTGCAACAATCTGATAAATGAAAAATCCTTTTTTAATTGAATAAAAAGAAATAAAAAGTTACATGCCGTCGTTTTAAGGTGAAGCGTGGAACAGAAAGGAGTGGATATTTATTACAAAATGAGTTATACGGCTGCGCGTATTATATTCG